>CAIGRL010066640.1:0-20233 GCA_903798325.1 Fraxinus xanthoxyloides | reverse complement strand
TACATTGAACCGGGTTCAAGACCAACATGATTCATGGCTACATTTACTATATGTATTTATTTATTTTTTCAAGCACTGCTATTACTACACAATTTTGTTTTGCCCTTTGTCATTGCTCATCTTCTTGTGGTTTTGAGTATTGGCAATCATGAGTTTGAATGTGGAGGTTGCATTTTACGTTTTTCGACATATCAAAATAAGGCCCAATGATTTCATAGGTTACGTGCACACCACATGTTCTAGAAATATTGAGTCTAATGAACTAGTTCATGGTCTTTTTAAATTCATTACTCCAAAATCAGTGTGTTGGGGTTTTTGCAATTTGCATGGTCGATATCTCCAGTCAAAGTAAACGAATGCATCATTGAGTACCACTTCGGCACATCATGTTGGCAAATAATGATTTTATCGTGCAATAATTTAAAATAATTTTTTGCGGTGAATAAACAGTTGATAAAATGATAGTGGTCAAGACAAGAGTTTGACTCTTTCTCCTTAAGACGATAATGCTCCGCATTCGTAACGACGGTCTTTCGGCATTCGTCTTCCAAGATACAATGACGTCGACTTGTAATAATATCACTCCAAATTACAAGATTCGACGAACCTAGTAACATTTTTTTATCTCTCTAAAACTGGAGGACTAAAATAAATGAAAATAATATTCGAGATCGAAATGCAAAATATGAAATAATGTAGGAAAGAAGAAATAGAATTTGCAGGAGAGAAAAATTGAATTTGATTTGGAATGAATAAATCTGAGGTAAAAGAACCTATATATAGAAGTTGAAAAGTTATGTACAAAAAATAGAACAGACAAAAAAGTTGTATCTTAAATAGACACAATTAATTTGGAAAGGCAATTCAACTGTCATCGCTAGTTTCTATAAGATTCCACGTGTCACGTACAAAATTTAGGGAAATAAATAACATAAATAAATATATTATTTTAAATAATAATAAAATATTATAATTCAAATATTATTTTACCAAAAATATATACCAACTTGGCTTAAATCCAAGCCCACGACCCACGACATGTGCTGTGCCGAGTTGGCGGGGCCAGCATGTCAGCCACGTGGGTTTGGCTCAATCTATTAGCATGTAGGTTATCTCCCCTTAAAAGACTATTGGTATTCATTGGGACCCAAACCCAAGTTTCAAACTTGAGCAATATAAAGTGATTTTTATTCTTCTAGTTTTCCACGTAAGATTGTAATTTTTCAATTTTCTACCAATTCTTTTTCTCTATTTATTTTATCTTCAAGTGGTTATCTTTTGACCTTAATTTCTCATTCACTCTACATTGGTGTTCAGAAAATAAATACATTATATTATTCTATTCATTAGTAGACACATTGGCCGAATTAATCTTTTCTCCAACTAACGAAACCCACTATAATAATTGGTCAAAATTTGATCAAACCAACTAATTAAAACTAATTTTCCAACACATCATAATTTTATGAAGATAATGCAAGTCAATGTATCACATGATATATTGGTTCATTGTCTCCTTGTTATATCCACAAGTGATATTATTACATTTGGGATTTCTCTAGTTGAAGTTGAAAATCTTTATTCTATAAAATACTTGCGCAAGTGTGGTAATCTCTTAGTGAAGAGTATGTGGCTAGATTTGACACGTCTTCCCTTAGAGCCTTTGCAGCATTGTCGAGGTTGAATTTCTCCAGTAAACTTGTGCACGAAGTGATATAGAGAATGATTAGGTGCCGGAAGCGAAATCGGATGTGGTTGATGTTTAATAGAAATGTCTTTCTATTCTAAATAGAAGAACTTGTCATGATTACAAGCGTAAGATGTAGAGCTATACCAACACAAAAAGAAATAGAGCATCTAGTTGCAAAAATGTTGGTTGAATGACGCACACCTTGGTAGGTGGGACCGTATCACTCACAATATGTTGACCCCAAAAAAATATTGCCAATAGATGCCGGCCCACTCTTGCCACGTCAGCGATGATCGGCGCGTTTCTACCGGGATGGTGACGATAGCCGAATTCTGATCGGACGCAAGAGGTGCTTATCGACAAGAGACAATTAAGTGCAAGCTCCGACGGTTAGATTTAACGGCAACTGAGCTATCAACGATCTCCAAACCGAGAAATTTAAGAATAATCCACTCTTTGTTTGAAGGAATCTACTAAAGGCTTAGGTTGAACGAGTACTTTGTAAGAAACTCACCATGTTTTCTACTAAAATTCGTATTCAATATACATATATATGAAAGAGTGTTGAAGAAATATTTGCTAAGCATTTCCTTCTCCACTTTTCGCGGGTATGTGTTTGATCATTTTATTGTCAAAGAGCCAACCACCCCCTTTTCTTTACAAATAGGACCTATTTATATTGTCTTAACTAATGCGGTGATTATTGGATCCAATCCACGTGGTGACACCCCCTAGATTAAAACTCCACATCACTGTCCGCTCATTACAATTAATGTTTGACAAAGGGTCAGCCACCCTACACAATGTAGTCTGACACATCGGCGGAGCTTGATTACAGGCGTCACATCAATCACTTCGAACACATCTCCGAATCTATACGAGACAATGTCGTTTCAACAAACATCGGAGAGTTGATAGCCTCGGACAGATCTTCCAGGTGGTACTTCAAGTGGGGATGCTTCGGCAAAGCACATCGGTCTTAATAAGGCAGCAACTTCGATTCAGACCTTGTTGTTAGATCAGTGCCTCGGCTTCCCATACGAGGACCTCGGTATACTTGATTTTTCCTTATTTATAGCTTCATCGTCCTGATTTGGTTCTCTGGTTGACTTCCACGTGGCCTATGATCCACCACGTGGCACCTTCCCCTTGGATGTTGAGAACGAGAGCCAACAATAGTCCTCCAAGTCTATGCATGATTATTTATGTAATGTATAGACTTTTTAGAGAGATTGTGTGACTTGTACAAGATTTGTTTTGTACGACTGGGTATCTTCGGTATTCTGAATCGGCTGTATCATTTCCAGGGGTTGATAGGGTCTATTCGCGAAGTGGTGGCTTCGAATGACAAATTTCAAGGGATTTTGTACCTTTCCAAAGGTTCCGAGGTGCGATGTGACCTTGATTATTACGCATAATGATTTGACGTGTTCCTCATTTTCTAAGAGAGAACAATTATTCTGGTGCAACTTTCGATACGTGTGCCAGTTGCCATATTAACTGTGCAATGATGGCTATCACTCAAGTTTCATACGCATGTAGATGCGTGCGTACTACTTTGGATCTGGATTCTTGAAAACGAAGCGTCAGGGATCATTGAAGGCTTGGATTGAAACTTCATGGTGAACAGTAGGATGACTATGGTCTAAATCTAATGGTTGGGCTTACGCTTGTCTACCTATAAAAAGGGTTTGAGCCTCATTGTAAACTCTTCCATTTTCGTAATAATCTCTACCTCTTTGTTCTTCTAAAATTTTACCAATTTTCATTCGTCTTCCCTCCACGAATTCTGCAATCTCCAAGTTTCGAAGTTTTCCAAATTGTCTTCCTTTCATTTGTTTAATCCGTGTTTCCAGGACCTCTTCGTTTTAAGATTTTTTGGAAAGCTTGTAAGTACCTGATTTATAATTTTTCCTTTCCTTTCGGATTCTTAAACTCTGATTGTTTGTAAATCAATGACTTCTTCTACTTCTTCTGGGTATGATGTAGACGTCATTGGGTTGGCTAGTGAATTAGGAATCTAACTAACTAGCATGGCCGACCTTAGGAGGGCTATTGAAGTGGGTAGGGGGGCTTCAATATTTGGGAAAACCACAAAGGACGATGATAATTCAAGTTGGGGGGCATAAAAAATCCGATCCCTCATGAATCTGACCCATCAGCCACTCTTAGGGAGAAGTATAGGATACCCTATAACATCGAGCTCTTATCCCCTTCTCCAGATGAGCGAGCTTGCTTTCCTAGGCAGGAGTGCGTCGCCATTAGTGAGTTCCTCCTGAAGGCTGGGCTTCGCCTTCGCCTTCACCCATTCTTTCGAGTTGTCCTTAGGTTATATAGACTTGCCCCCACCCAGCTATCTTCCAATGGTTGGGCTCAGCTTGTTGGGTCATATTTCCTTTGGAAAGAGACCTCCATGTCCTCCAGACAGTCTACCGGCCTAGATCTTTGGGAAAGGGGGATTCGAAAAGTGGTACTCCTTATGCCCATGGGGGGACATTCTCCTTTCGTACATGGTCTCCCGTCCTCCATTAAAGGGTGGAAGGATACATGGTTCTGGGTTTGGGGGAAGTGGCACGAGTGTGAGGGTGACACTGTCCCTCAAGTTAAAGTTTCGACCTCCTACTCCGAACCTAGTGAGTTTTGTTTTCGTGTACTACTTACTGCATTTCATTTTGTTCCCTTAAAACTTGTTTATGATGTATGATTTCTTTCCTTATAGGGTTGTTTGAGCACTTCGAACTTGATAGGAGCAATTAGGACACTTTGTCGGATATATATCGCCGACTTTTATCCGAACTCGACTTTAACCGTTTAGTCGTCCCCCAGTGATTTTACGAGGACCTCGGATTAATGGCTCGGAGCAGTACGTTGGCTCATTACTTCATAATTTACACAATTTCCTTTAATTACTTATATTTGACCTTACATATTTCTTTGAACATGGACAATTTTGGGAAGAGAAAGGCCCCCACCCCTGACATGGCCACCATCCTTACTGCCACCTCAACCGTCGGTCGGAAGGGCATGAAACCAACTTCTGCTAGGGGAAGCATGTGAAGGACAAACTAGAGAGGGTTCGCAAGGAAGCTGCCTCTCAAGGTGAAGGTGGGCCCCCTTTGGCAAACAAAGGAAAAAAGGCTGTTGTTGATGAGCCTAAAAGGAAGATCAGGGTATCCACCACTGGGGTGGGTAGCTCTTCTGATATTTCCCCGCCTCGTTCTGAGGTTCCTGCCGAGGAGAAACTGTTGGCGACCTCCAGTGCTATCACCACCGGGGGGCAAAAGCATCCGACTGTGGTGGAACCTTTGAGGCAGGAACCTGCCAAGAAGATTAAAGCTTCAAGCGCTTCCACCAACTTAGGGAAAGCGACTTTTGCTAAACGAGCCACCGAGCTCGAACCTCAGGCCCTTGCTCTACTGCCTCTCGAAACTCAAGTCGCCACTGCGACGTTCTACTTGTTTTGGACTGAAAAATGGCAAAACTTCGTTGAAACCAGTAACGCTGTAGACATCGTGTCTACTATGGTAGCACAGACGACAAGTTCATTTGGTATGGCCATTGAGACGGAGGTACTCTTCAAGGCGCTCTAGAAAAAGAATATGGAGTTTGTCGGTAAAGCTTCCCAAGCTGAAGAGTTGGCGGCTAAGGCTAAAGCAGATGCTGATGCCTTTGAGAGGAAGGAGGCCGATGATTCTATAAAACTCGCTTCTGCACTGGTAGAGATTGAAAGTTTAAAGAAAGAGATATATCTTTCCCAAGGCCAGGTGACCTCGTTAACGAAGCGTGTGGAGAATTCTGATTCTCATCAGAAGTTGACTGCTGAGGCCATTAAGAAGGCCAACAAAGAAAAGGCAGATTTAGCAAGGCAGGTGGGGGAACTGACCTCTAAAGTTGCCAGTCTGGAGGGGGAGGTCGAAGCGGTTCGGAGCGATGCTGAATGTGCCAGTACCGAGGCTAGAATCGTTTCTTGGCCAACTTTCATATGACAGAGGCATACAAGCGCTTCAGCAAGTATTGGAGGAATTATGCTTATGTGGAGGTCATTGAATGGATTGAAACACATACTCAGCACGACACCTCTTATCTACGGGCCGAATTTCTCGAAGGGACCGAAGAAGGGGGAGCCTCTTATGCTTGCAGAGGAGGTTCAGCTAATTGACTCTAGGGAAGAGGTAGCTGAGGAAGAAGTTGCTCCTGGTGCCATAGTCCCTTTTGAGGCTCCACAGCCCCCACTCCTATAGACTCATTGTATTTCATTTTTGCCTATGTAATTTTGCTCATGTTCAATAAAATTTAATTCTTTCTTTTGCAATTCTTTGTTGATATTGTCTTAATTTTGTAATGAATATTTGGTTTTATCTCCACCTCGTTACACCGTTTGTAACTTCAATCACTGCCAGCTTCGGTTACATGATAACGTGTTTAGGCTTAACAAACACTTACTATCGATAGTTCATTTAGCCCAAATAAAAGTTATGCCTGTTTTGCCTTCGTACCAGTAGTTGAAGTTCTCTTTACTAGCGAAGTCCTTTAGCCTCTGAGGTTGGTTATTGAGTTCGGGGCCGTCCTTATAATACATTGCCTTACTATTGATAGTTCATTTAGCCCAAACAACCTCTTCTCGACTCTTGAATTTCAATGACTTTTGATTTCTGAGTTTTAAACAACATTCCACGTATGACAAATTCGAGCATAGATATTCACACTTTGGTTGAAATGCTAATTCGCAATGGGAAAATCTGCAGCATAGTATTCCGAACTTGTTAAGGCAAGTTTCTCTTATGGCTGGCCGAGGTTGTTTAGTTACTTTATTGTAGAGGTGCTGAAAAAGGGGGTATATCAATGTACACGTTTTGATGGTTTTGTATGTTTCCAAGGCTGAATCGCATTGACCCCGTTCCCAATACATGTACGATCATTTTGCATTAAAAGCGTAATGATGGCTAATAACTGTTGTACTTGGTATCTGTGAGATAATCACAGGCCTAAACTCATTCGTGAGCTCAATGTGTGAATCTGGATTGTTACTTAAGAAAACCGTTTGGGTTTTATGGTCCAGATTACCTGAAACACAAGAACGCTCCTGATTAACTTGGTTTTGGTCTGATGGCTGTGATTCACTACCATTCTTTATAAAAGTAGAAATGCTGGTATTCTGATAATTTATCTTCTGCCAAGTTATAACGAACTGTCATTGTTTTCTCTTCCTCGAACGTTTCTTGCTTATTTGTAATCGGACTCCATTAGTGTTTTGTAGGTTTTTTGAGTAGATGGCGCCAAAGAAAGAGTATCCCAAGCCATATATGGCCACAATCCTTAAAGCTACTGCTGTGAAGGTACTAAAACCTTCCTCCTCCGAGGGCAAGCAAACGGCAGGTGAGGAATGCCCCACGGAAAGTAAGATAAGAACAAATACCGAAGCGAAGGTTCTAGTTGATAGCAAGATCGCGGCTACCAAAGGCAAGAGTGTTATTGAAGAGCCTCTGAAGAAGAGGAAACTGAGCTGTATAGGAGGGTCTTCTGATAATTTCGGGACCGTTGTTTGTTATAGTGAGAAGGGGACTTCCAAGCAGCCATACTACTGCAAACCTCTATTGATGTCGCGATAAAGAGGCAGGTCCGGGAGGCGAGTGCTGAGGCAAAAAACAACACGTCCGTAGTCAAGGAAGTCCCTAAGAGAATAATGGAAAAGACCCCAGGCAAGTCTAGAAATTTCTTAGGAGGGTGGATAGTAAGATCGTCCCGGCGGTGATGGAGTTGCCTGTTGAAGTTCGGAATCCCACGGAGGTCTTCAATAAGTTCTGGACTGAGAGGTGGCAAGATTATGTGGCTACCTGTGAGCGGTAGACCTTACTGTAACCCTTATAAGCCAAAGTGCTAGGGCTTTCGGCGTGGCCCTTGAATGTCAAGAAGCACGGCAGACATTCAACAGAGGAACAAGGCTTCTTATGACGAAGCAAATGATGTCGAGGCCGAATTGAAAAAAGTAAGAGCTGAGGCTGATAAGCTAAGGGCCCAAAAGGCTGAGGATCAGGCAAAGTTAGCCTCGGCATTGGCTGCAGTCGAGGCCATGAAGAAGGAAGTTTTCGAGTCACAATGCGAGGTGGTCGTGCTAACTAAGAAGGTGGAGACTTCCAATAACCACCAGAAGCTAGCTGCTGAAGCGTTGGATAAAGCCAACCTCCGATTGGCATCTGCCTAGAGGGCTAATAGCTTTATGGAAAAGCAAGTGGAACAACTGATCAATGAATGCAGGAAGTATGAGTTGGACGTCATCGAAGTCGGCGAAATTACCGTGATGACGTATATTTCCAATTTCTACCATACTGATGAGTACCAACGCCTCGGTTTGTATTGGAGGAGATACGCCTCCAACAAGGTGATTGGCAGGATGGGAGAATTGTTCCCTGATCTTGACACCTCGGATCTGAAAGGTGAGTTCCTTGAAGAAAGGGTACGTCAGACTCCTTCCAGTGATGAAGTTGCTGAAGTGGTGATAGAGAAAGCTCTGGTGGAGACGTCAACGGTTGCGCCTCCAACCGACGTATGTACTTCTACAGTTTCCATAGAGGCTGAAGTACCTCCACCTTCGCAGGAATAGGCTAGGTTTATTTTTATCGCCATACTTGTAAAGCCTCTGGAGCTCCCACTTGTACTTTATTATTTTTAATAAAGAAAGATTTCTATATGTTGCATTCGATTTCTTGCCACCAATTGAATTTTGATTAAATTTTACCTATAGTATGCTGATTTGAACTTAACTAAGCTTAACTGAACAATGCTGATTGAATTTGGAGTTGTGCCACATCTTGGACGTTCATTGCAATTTTATTTTCAGCTAAATTCCATAATGTATAAGCTAAAACAGGTTAATTCTTTGGCTCCCTTTTTTATGTTTTACCTTATTAATAGAAGGTATGCGCCGATGCGTTCTTCCTCACATGGTGGACGGTTCATCCTTGTGAGGGATTCTCCTTTAACATTCAACCTTGCCAGAATAAGGTATGTGTTAATGCACGCTTTTTCGTATGACAGATGGTTCGTCCATGCGAAGACTTCTTCCTGGACGTTCAACTTCGTCAAAGGAAGGCATGTGCTGGTGCACGCTTCCTCATATGGTGGATGGTTCACCCATGCGAAGGCTTCTCCCGGGACGATTAACTTCATCAAAGAGAGACGTGTTCTTCAGACTATCCACTAACTTCTTTTTTAAACAAATGTTTTATTTATTCACAAACGCTAGGAAGAACCTCCAGCTATAGCTTATATTTTATTGATAATACATGCAGAGGTGCTCAACATTCCATGGGTGAGGCTGAATCTTCTCATCCATGTCCTTTATCAAGAAAGTTCTTGGCCGAACTTCCTTCTCAATGCGATAGGGTCCTTCCTAGTTAGGTCCCAAGGTGCCTGCCCCTTACTCTTTGGTGGATAGGAATACTCTCCGAAGCACCAAATCATTTATTCGGAAGGACCTCTTTTTTACTTTGGCGTTGTAATATCTTAGTCATCTTCCTTGTGTACATCGCCATTCTAACCTGGGAATCATCCATTCTCTCTTCAAGCATGTCTAGTTCACACCTCCTAATTTCATCATTATTTACTTCATTGAAATGCATTCGTCTATGAGATGGGAGACCCACTTCGACATGACTCATAGCCTCGGCCCCATATGCCATGGAAAATGGGGTTTCACCGGTGGCTGTTCAGCTAGTGGTTCGAATTGCCCATAGGACATGAGGTAACTCATCCACCCGGCTCCTTTTGAAGCGTCAAGCTTTCTTTTTAGGGTATACTTGATTGTCTTTTTCACTGCCTCAACCTGCCCATTGGCTTGGGATGATGCAGGAAGGAGATTTCTTGATGCCCAATTCCTCACACATGCTTCTAACTTTCTTGTTGTCAAATTTTTTGCCATTGTCTGACACAATTGAATGAGGGATACCGAACCTACATATGAGGTTTTTCCAAATAAATTTGGAGGTATTAACCTCAGTTATCTTGGCAAGCGGTTCAACTTCGACCCATTTGGTGAAGTAGTCTATAACAACGATTACGAAGCTAGCACTTCCTCTCCCTTTGGGAAGAGGCCCAATTAAGTCAATCCCTCATTTTGTGAACGTCCAAGAGCTGGATACCACATTCAATTCCTGTGAAGATGGTGGCGAAACGTTGGCATTTGTCACATTTTTGGACAAATTGTTGCGCATCCTTTTTCAAGGTGGGCCAGTAATACCCTTGTCTCAATACCTTCTATGCCAACGACCAACCCCCTGTATGATTGCCACAAACACCCTCATGTATTTCTTTGAGCACATACTTCACCTGCTCTTCCCCAGTGCATTTCAGCAGAGGCAACGAAAACCCACATTTATATAATATATCATCTTGAAGGACGAAGTGAGCTGCACTTCTTATGAGTTTTTGGGGGTCTGATCCTTTAAATAGGATATGAGGGGCTTCATCCAGAGAGGGGTATCCTCTACCCACATCACAGTTTCACTGGCCTCAATCGAAGGTCTGGGAAGATGCTCAATTGGAATTGTTATGAGTAACTTGGAGTCTTTGTTGCTTGACAGCTTGGCAAGAGCGTCGGCGTGGGAGTTGTAAGATCTGGGTATTTGTATTAGCTCAAATCTTTCGAAGTAAGGGATGAAGCTCCTTACTAGTTTCACGTATGCTGCCTAGTTTTGTCTCTAGAGGAAAAGTTTCCATAAACCTGACTAACCACCAGTTGGGAGTCACTGCTAATGACGAGTCTCTTCGCCTGCAATTCTTTTGCTAATCGAAGGCCAGCTAAGAGGGCCTTGTACTCTGTCGTATTGTTGGTTGCTTTAAAGCCAAACCTTACTGCGCAAATTAGTTTATGTCCTTCCGGGCTTACAAGGAGGATTTCCCCGCCTGACCCTAAGTCTCCATAGGATCCATCGAAGGAGAGTTTCCATATTGGCGGTTTGGCAGGTTCCATTTCTTGCTCAATATTCGGCACAGGAGTGAACTCAGCCATAAAGTCAGCTAATGCTTGCCCTTAGTTTGTACACAATGTCAAATTCGCTAAGCTCTATAGCCCATTGAGCAATCTCCTCGAAGCATCAATCTTTTAGAGTACTTGCCTGAGAGGGTAGTTTGTTAGGACATGGATGTTGTGGGCTTGAAAATACGGTCTAAGCTTCCTTGAGGCTATCACTAAGGCGAGGGCCAACTTTTCCATGTCAGGGTATCGGGTTTCTGTTGCAAGAAGTGCTTTGCTGACATAATACACTAGCAACTGATGGCCATCTTCTTCCCTTATCAAGATCGAACTCAGAGCCTCTGAAGTCATCGGTAGGTATAACCGTAGTACCTCATGGTCTTTTGGTATGAAGAAGAAAGGCGCCTGACCAAGGTGCCTCTTCATGCCATGCAGAGCCTGTTTGTATTCTTCCGTCCATTGAAACTTGTTCCCTCATTTGAGTATTTTAAAGAATGGTAGACACTTGTCTGTTGCCTTCGAGATAAAATGGTTGAGAGCTGTGACCCGTCCAGTGAGGCTTTGCACCTCTTTCGGCTTCTGGGGAGATCTCATTTCAATTAGAGCTCTAACCTTTTCAGAATTTGCTTCAATACCTCGTTGGTTGACAATGTACCCTAGGAACTTGCTGGATGACACCCTAAAAGCACATTTCAGAGGGTTGAGTTTCATTCGATACCTTAGCAGAATTTGGAATGCCTCATTAAGATGAGTGATCTGATCCACCGCCTTCAGACTTTTTACTAACGTGTCGTCCACATAGACCTCCATAGTCCTGCCAATGAGGTCAACAAACATTTTATTAACCAGTCTTTGGTATTTTGCCCCAATATTCTTCGATCCAAATGGCATTGCTTCGTAGCAATAGAGCCCTTTGTATGTGATGAAAGAGGTGTGTTCTTCATCTGGTGGAAACATGAGAATTTGGTTGTATCCAGAGTGTGTATCCATGAAGCTGAAGAGTTGGTGTCCAGTAGTCGAGTCTACCAGCTGGTCTATTCTGGGAATGGGGAAGCTGTCCTTGGGACAGGCTTAGTTCAAGTTTGAAAAATCAATACATATCCATAACTTCCCGTTGTGCTTTTTCACCAAGACTGGGTTGGATCCCATTTTGGATATACCGATTCTTTGATGAAGCCATTATCTATCAGCTTTGTGACCTCATCTTTGAGAGCCATATGTATTTCCAGGTTGAGAGCTCTTCTTTTCTGTGATAGCCCCCGGTTCGATGTTTAAGTGATGGCGGTAGACCTTGGAATCAATGCTTATCATGTCGCCATGTCTCCAAGCGAACACATCCAAGTTTCTGAGCAAGGAGTCTTTTAACTTTGCTATCATTTTTGAGGGTATATTACTCCCCACTTATAAGCATTTCATAAGGTCCACCGGGTCAGCTGGGAGTTTCTCCATTGGGGCCGTTTGGGGCTCACAGTCAATAATGCGAGGCTCCAGCTCTTTCGGGTAAACGACATTTTCCGTGGACTTTCCCTGCTCAGGAAATTGTGTCGCTCCAGATGTGCCTTCTTCTTCGAGAGCTTCAGTCATGAGGACATATTCGCCTTGTTCAGGGGGAGTCCCTTGTTTAGGGAGGTCGTCCATATCAACATCGGCAAAGATGACATTTGTCCTTGGTTCTGCTTTTCTTAAGGAATTGGAGTAGCATTCCCTAGCTCCTCTTTGATCACCCCGAACCACGTCAATACCCTTTTCAGTTGGGAATTTCAAGCACAAGTGATGAATCGATGTGACCGCCCATAGCTCTTTTAAGGCAGTCTTCCTAGCACACCGTGGTAGGCCAATTGGTTATCAACTATGAGGAACTCCATGTAATGGCGCGCAATTAGCGGTTCCGCCCCCAACTCTATCGCCAGAGTGATTTTTCCCCTTAGAATTATGCTATCTCCCGTGAAACCATATAAGGGGAAGTTTATTAGGGTTAATTCACGGTCCACCTTCATTTTTTCAAAGGTAGTACCAAATATGATGTTGATCGAGCTTCCATTATCCACCAACATTCTTTTCAGGTCATTTCGGGTCACGACGACCCTTATTACTAAGGCGTCACAAGGTGGATAATGTACTCCTACCGTATCTTCATGTGTAAAAGTAATTGGGAGAATGTCCCTCCCGTTCGGAGATTGGTTCACTACGTAGCTTGTCATGACCAGATCACTAGCTTTCTGGCATAATTCTTTTGAGAATTTCTAGACTCTCATCCCATATGAGGACCACCAATAATTGTATCGATTTCTCGAATTGGCTTATGTTCGCTATTTGGCGGGGGGCTCGCCGTTGTCTTTGACCCTCTTGGGGTCTTTCCATGTCGTTTTCCCTTCTTCTTGGGGGGTCACTCCGATTGAGTCGTCTGCGTTCGTTGTTTCGAGACTGTTGGTCCTGCCTCTTCAAGTTGTTGTTTGAAGGACACCTTCTAGCATCCCGACAATTCTCTGTCTGATGTCCATAAGACTGGTGATAAGAGCAATATTACAGCGCTTTGTCCCTATTTCTAGGTTCAGCACCCCGTCCCCTGCCTCGACCTCTTGGTGGACATCTTAGGTTAGGTTGACGCTGATGCATTCTAACACCAGAGTGACCCTCTTCATAGGCTAAGGTTGGTACTGCGTTGAGGGTGGCAGCAGCTAGCTACTGTCCATGATTCATTGTGGTCTGGCTATCCATTAAATGAGAGGCAGGACCTCTTCCCCTTTGCATTTGTGGGGGCGACAGGCCTTGACTGGCTCAATTCCTGTGATCCTTTAATTCTTCATTGAGTATTTCTCGTTTTATCAATTCTAACAATGCGTCATAGGTGGCAGGATCCTTGTTTTGTACATCTCTCCAAAAAAGGGAGTTCATGTCTAATCCTCCTCTGAGGGCAGTTAAAGCTTCCCTATTTGTGACTTGTACACAATATGTCATCTCATCAGTGAAGCGTGAAATAAATCTTTTTAGAGATTCACCTTATTGCTGCCTTATATCCTGCAATCTTTAGATGAGTCTTTCTTCTTCCTTGCTGGTTGCGAGGCTTTTCAAGAAAGCTTTCTTGAATTCAGGTCAACTTCAGATGCTCCCTTCTAGTATTCTGGTGTACCAAATTTCTGCATCTCCACTTAGGGTCAGGTGGAAGGCTCTACACTTCATGGCTGGTGTGGCCCCTTTCAAATTCATGTGGGTCTTGTAATTGTTCATATGTTTTGCGGGGTCACCCTTGCCATCATACTTCGAAATTTTAGGGAGTGTGAAGTGGTTCAGCATAGGGGCATTTCTTATAGCTTCGGAGAAAGGAGAATGTTCATCATCATAATCTTATCACAAGACCTTTGAGGACCGTCCGAGTCCTCATCTGCCTTCTGATGATTTTGAGGTAGTAATTAGGAGTTTTCCGCTTCATTCCTAGACTGCTCCCGCCTTTCACGCCTATTTCTATTATTGGTCGAACCGGAGGCTCTTCACAATGCGTGGGTTGATCATCGTTCAAGTGAGGTTCTGTTTGCCTATTCCTAGGCATTGGAGACGGAGGATACGCATGCTATTTTTAGATACACGCGGTCCAATCCTTCAAAAACACTTGCAGACCTTTGGGGCCTATTTTCTGGTTCATAATTTGGAGAGAAGCTGAATAAAGGTTCAGGTGGCACTTCTGCGGCATAATCAGTTAACGAATCTACATCAACGGCTCTTTCCCAAGGAGCTTCGGTTCCACCATAATGATGCACAGCTTCTTGATTCTGGACCTCATTCTCCCCTTGATAAAATGTTGGAACCTTGGTGAAGACATCCTTGGGGGCAGTATGCTGAGGGGCCTGATAGCTTTCTCGTCCTTGCATGTTCATTATCATTTCCTGCATGGCCAGATTCTGTTGGGTGGCATTTCTCATGTTTGCAGTCATTGTAGCCATTTCTCTAGTAAGCCTGGCCGTGACCCTGCTTCCACCTCTAGAACCTCCTCTCCTACGCATTGGGGGTCGTAGGCGAGATGCTAGAGTAGCGCGCGAGGGTTCCCCTTCTTTAGGGTGTTCCCTCGTTTTTCTTGGGGCGTTCTTATCGTTAGAACTCATCTCTCAAACACCTAGTACCAAGTTTCTTTTTGTAAAATTTATAAACGTAGCCTGGCCTTTTCTCCACGCGTATTTCGTGGTTAAATGTCAGATTTCCCGCGGACGGCGCTAATCTGTTGACCCTAAAAAAATGTTGTAAACGTATGCTAGCCCACTTTTGCCACGTTAAGCGATGATCTGGCGCATTGTATGGGATGGTGACGATAGTCAAATTCCGAACGAAGGCGAGAGGCGCTTATTGGCAAGAGGCAACTAAGCGCGATTAGATTTAACGGCAACTGCGCTATCAACGATCGCCAAACCAAGAAATTTAAGAATAATCCATTCTTTGTTTGACGGAATCTATTGAAAGCTTAGGTTGAACGAGTACCTTGTAAGAAACTCACAATGTTTTCTACTAAAATTCGTATTCAATATACATATATATGAAAGAGTGTTGATGAAATATTTGCTAAGCATTTCCTTTTCCACTTTTCGCGTGTATGTGTTTGATCATTTTATTGTCGAGGAGCCAACCACCCCCTTTTCTTTACAAAGAGGACCTATTTATATTGTCTTAACTAACGTGGTGATTATTGGATCCAATCCACATGCTGACATCTGTTAGATTAAAACTCCACATCACTGTCCACTCATTACAATTAATGTTTGACAAAGAGTCAGCCGCCCTACACAATGTAGCCTGACACATCTACAGAGCTTGATTACAGGCGTCACAACAATCACTTCTAACACATTTTCGAATCTATATGAGATAGTGTCGGTTCAACGAACCTCGAAGAGTTGATAGCCTCGGACGGATCTTCCAGTTGGTACTTCAAGTGGGGGGTACTTCATTAAAGCACATCGGTCTTAATAAGGCAACAACTTCAATTCGGACCTTGTTGTTAGATTAGTGCCTCGGCTTCCCATGCGAGGACCTCGGTATACCTGATTTTTCCTTATTTATAGCTTCGGCGTCCTGATTTGGTTCTCTGGTTGACTTCCACGTGGCATATGATCAACCACACGGCACCTTTCCCTTGGATGTTGAGAACGAGAGCCAACACAATCAATTGAGGATAGCCTGAGAATAATGTCCACATATCTTAATTTGTGACCATATTCAAATTTTTTGTTAAGTCCAAATTACATAATTAGCAGTTTCTAAATTTGTGATTGATAATTTCCTTAGTCAAAATCAAATCCTAATTGAATTATTACAGCCTATTGAATTAGCTTTCTAGTGCATTTTGAATCACCTCAATCGAATATCATGAGAAAAAAAAGTTATGAGAAAAATATTGATGACCGCTCAACTATCACTCGCCTTTCGTTAGCCTTGGGCTCGAGCGATGTGGTTTATCCGAGGAACAATAATATTCGATTATTTTGAGTGCCTTATTCATCCCAAATATTACTCATTATAAATATACACCATATGAGATGTCCAAAAGTGTGTTGAATTAAATTTATTCAATATAGATCAATTCTTTGATGATTCAAAAACATTGATTGATTCTAAAATTCGACCACCACATATTACTTTATTCATAAATTCTTTCAAAACATATTTTGTTGATCAAGCTATATTGTTTCATGTTAAAACCACATATCAAAACACACAAGATCTTTTGGTCAAACACCAAATCAATTAATCAATCGGAGATAAATCGATACCAGGGATCGAGGAACTGTTGTAGAAGCACAAATTCAAGAAGACTAAGGTGAGGTACTAGGAGTCGGGATTTGACGTCAGAAATACGCAGTCCAGGAGGGATAATGTATAAACTAAGAGTCGTGATTTGTTTTGAAGGAGCACACCTCCTGTTGGATCAAGGAAAATTGTAGGAATTGAGGTCACAAGTTCTACGAGGTAGACAGGTTTGAACCATACAGTTTGCTTAAATTTATAGTGGATTATTGTCTGATAAAGTGCTAGGAGTTTTTACCCAGTGGGGTTTCTCCGTGATCATCTTTGATTTTTTTTATTGCTTTAATTTTTGACTGGTATTCAAATTTAGGATAAATTGACTTGTTTGATATAACCATCTAGAAACAATTAAAAGGTGGCTTGTTGCTTTTGATTGTGTAATTCCGAACGTGGGTCTAAATAATTTAAAACTTAAAATTTTGAAACAATCTATTGTCATTGGTCGAGGAAGAGGGTACATTCTTGTACCTATGACGTCTTGAACGAAATCCTCATTTATTTGATGCTGAAAGACCTTAGACCACCCACAACATCTACTTTAAAGAAGGGAAAGAGAAGCCACAAATACATATTATTGGGCTTCCTATTGAAGCAGCGAGTATGCATACCTTGCAAGTCTATTCATTCTTCTCCTTTCAACTGAGCTATGTGCATGTAACACAATCTTAGAGATCAGCATGCATTTCTGAATGAAAATTTGCAATCTAAGGATATGAAGTTTGATATAGTACTTCAATGATTGAGCAGATTAAGAGGTTCTTGATCTTCTGAATGCAAACCAACTAGCATGATATGGATTCTAGACTATCTACTGAATGGCTACACAACTCAAACTGAACTCACCTATACTTTGAGGCATAGGGTACGAAAACCAATCCTAATAATCCACCACTTTTTTTAAGAAGCCTCCAGCACAATGATTGAATTAATTGAAGAAGACCCCATTGACCACCTTAAGACGATTAAATGTGCCTCTCCAATGCTACAAAGTGATGCTCCACTTAAGCATCCCATAGATGACCACAACTACACGGTTAAGCTCCACCTAGAGACCTCTATAGATGACCAATGTGACATCTTTTGATGCGACTATCCAAGTTGCATCTAGTAGTAGCATGAATTAGATATATTAAGATAAATGGAAAGGACGGAGTGCACAATGATCGTACTTTAAATGTCAATCTGACAAATCAGAAATCAATCCTGTCTTGTAAAGTCCCACTAAACCATCTTTGCTAGCCATTCGTCAGTCTACCGAAATAGCATAAACTTTTAGTTGACCTATTGGATTCTCCCTTCTATTGCAACGAGTAGTTTCCAGATACATCAGCCAATGGAATGCAAAAAGAGAAGCTTCCACCACCTATAAATCGATTGTGATAAAAAAAATGCTAGGTGTCTAAAGAAGGATGGTAAGCGCAATGCAATATTGATACATAGAGGTATGATTCATAATTGCAAGTCCATTTGATGACACAACAAGGATCAGTTGTCAACAATGAAATTTGATGGCACTGTAGGTCGCTTCATATTACAGCATAATAGTTCGATAGCATTCCTTATGGAACAAAAAGTGGTGCAACTATCAAAGAATGGATATGATTATGGTAAAAATAGTTCGAACCATCTGCATGGTAGTTTACAACATAACGTATGGGATAGTCAGTCCCCTAATATTATTCTAATGGTTCAATGTTTCGAGGATCCAATATCTAACAACGTAAAGGCCATGGGTTAAGCTCCTAAGGAAAAAGTCATCTGAGTACGACAAAAAGTTTGCCTACACATGTTGAAAAAAAAATTGGAGGTTGATGTAAAATAAAGTACCGATCGGAGATAAATATATAGAAGATAGGCTAATAACAAGCAATCACATCCATAGAGGCTATCGAGGATTTGTTGTGTAACATACCTATTTTACAGTTCGTAGTATAACGATCTGAGCTAATGTGCCCAACTCGTTGTACTAAATATACTATCCTCTTTAGGAGAGCCTCGATGCATCTTATCCCTCAAAACGTTCTGTCGCATATTTCAGAATCCAAACCCAAAACCTTTACCTTATGAGAGATTTTAAGTTGAAACTTTGGAGACGCTATAAAAAGCTTTGAAGAGTAAGATGGATTTAGACTCTTCTAAAGTGGGCAATACGTATAATATAATAACTTGAACATAGAGACTTAGGTCATTACACGTGGAGAGATAAGTCTTGGCTGGTGATGTCTCGATGATGATTGGGAACTGTTATTGCATGTGTCTATTTTCCCTCAAAGGGTGAAAGGTTCCCAGCTAGATAGTAGGAAATATCTCTATAGGTTTAATGCAGAAAGTGGTGGCACTACACCAAAAATGGCCTTTTGCAACATGCAAAAGGCAACATTTGTTGATTAAATGTTGCTAAAGGGATCTATCGGAACATTTTAGCAAGTGAATGTTGCTATTGGCTAATATAATTGAGCTTTCGCAATAATTTTTAAATAAATGTTGTTATGTCGCATTTTACAACATTTTATAAATGTTGCGAAAATCTTAAGTTTTTGCAACGTTTTTGGAACATTGTTAAAACCACGTTCAGTTACCATTGTGAAAAGTTCATTCTTTGCAACATTTTTTGAATGTTGCGAAAAATTTTGTACTTTTTTCCCAAATTAAATTATATACGGGTTCAACTGATAGAACTCAAAAATAACTCAAACCTAGACTAATTCGCGCCTCCCTCCATTCAAAGTTGGCCGAAAGAGTGGTCGAAGAATTAGAAATATGGTTTCAGCAAGGAAGCTCGGCGGCGTACTCTGGCGGATACACTCATCAGAGTTTCTGAACCACTGTTTTAGCCACTTACAAACCGTTATGGTCTCCGTCAACTACAGATGGTGTTATGCTGGCCCACTAGTGGCCGTGCACAACTCACTGAGGGATGCTCCTTCAGGAGAAAAGGGGACTAAGGCTGCTGGAATTTTGGTGCTACTCGATTATTGCCTCTTTTCTTAGTGCTAGTGTCTTTACCTCTCAAATTTGAATTTAAGTCTTGTTTCAAGTCCCACTTTTCTCGTTGCTGTATATTTTTTTGGAAAAGTAATATAGCTTTGAATTTTTCTTTCATATATTATGCAATGTTTGTGTAAATGTTGATGAAAGCTTTGATTTCTTCTTGGGGGTCTCAAACTGTGTAATTAGCACGCTTTGATTTCTTGTTGGGGTAGCAGGTGGCTTTACTAATTCTTTAGGTTTTAGTCTGGGAAGTAGGGAGACTATATTTGCATTGGTTATTCTTTGGGGACTTAATATTTTCTTCATGTGAAACAGAGATTTCTCAAGTGAGGTTTTCAGACTTCCCTCTTCTGAATCAAACTGCTTTGGGAGAAGATGAAAAGTATACCCCTACTTGCTGTTGAGTCCTTTTAGTGGTAGGAAGTGATGTGATTATTTATTTATCACAGCTCAATTATCAGCAATCCAATAATGAGCTTAGAATTATGCGGATTAAGTATTTGAGAATTGGTTTCCCTTGGTAGTTTAAGCACTGAATTATATATGACATTGTCAAGACTTTGAAATGCTCTTGTGTGATCTATAATTGTTGCTTAGCATAGAAATAGAATGACTGACAATAGATCCTTAGTTTTTTTATTCCTCTCTGGTGGTCTTTAATTATTTACTAACCCAAAACTTTGGTTCTTTGATCATTTAAAAATTGATGAGTTGCTCTGTTTAGCATGCTTTAAATTGGTGATTGCATAATTCTTGTTGGGGTTGCAGATGTTGGGAACCTACTTAAACGT
>CAIGRL010066624.1:0-10770 GCA_903798325.1 Fraxinus xanthoxyloides | reverse complement strand
TTTTTTTTTTTTTTTTTTTTTTTTTTTTTTTTTTTTTTTTTTTTTTTTTTTCATTATTCAATTATTTAAAATTTCTTTTATTTTTCTTATATCGTTTATAAAATAATTATTTTCAACCCACATATTTTGTTCAAAATTAATTTATATATAAAAATATAAATTAAGAAATATGCTTATAACTAAAAAAATATTTATAAGTAAAAAACTACTTATAAGATAAAAAATTATTTTGTAAAAAATGCTTGTAAAATAAAAAATACAAGTAATAAAAAAATTAAAATATAAAAAGTTACTTGTAAGTAAAAATTTATTTATAAGAACAAATTTAACTTATAAATGTAAAATTTACTTCAAAGTAACAAAAATTTATAACTTAAATATTTAATGATAAGGAAATATTTTATTTTTCCTTAGAAATAAAATATCACCATATATATACAAAAAAATTATATATCAAAGATTTCACTAAACGTATCATGTATATAATTTTGTTATTTAAAAAAAATAGAATTAGTGGATAATAAATTTTGAAGCATAAATTTGATTCTTTTAGAAATCGATATCAAAAAAACGAAATTACACCCACCATTACATTTAAGTTTTCAACTTAAAAAATAAGGTTATGATTAGTGTGGTGGTAAAAATTGTTCTACTAGCCCAAATGGCCAAATCAAATAATAAGGCCCACAAATGGTCCACTTGATAAACGCGACATCTTTTGGCCCAATTCGTTATGTCGGTCGGGCTAAATACGAGGTCTAAGACCCACGTGTCAATTCAAAATCCCTGATAGTTTATCTTTAAGATAAATCACGCTATGATTTTACCAGATCAAGTGAAAGTTATCTGAGAACAGTTTGAGTATCTCAATCAAATAGATCTTATCAGATTTAGTTCCAATCAACCAACCAAAAAATCTCACAGATAGATGGTTATCCCACTGCTATAAATTCTATGGTCAATCTTATGTTTAGGTAGGTAAAGAAAACTACTCTACTCTAAGTTACTTCTTTTTTCTTTTGATCTAGTATTCCTATCATCATCGAAAAGTTTTTCTGACTTGATCGTCGAAGGATCTTCGGCCGGTACCACATCGGTGTCCTCTTGAGATCTTTTGCAGTCTTTCTTCCTTATTCTACTTTTTCACAAGATTGACCTACTTGATTTTCTCAGCTGTAGAATCCACGGTCTACAATTTGGTACCCATCGTGGGGCCCTAGCAATCATTTTTACGAACGAAGCTCATACCATTTCTATTCATCAATCACCATGTCGGTAACTTCTGAACTTCATCGTACGGATGACTCTACTGATTATGCTTTAGATGAAATTGCTCGTCAAGAATTTGAACGAATGATTAGCGAGGAGGTGGAAGCAACAAGGCAATAGGGAGAGAGCTCAAGTCATATCACTGCTCAGTCAACCATTACACAGCCAGCCCATTCGACCCAGCTAGTCCCACCAAAGGTTGTTTAGCACGATGTTGTTTATCTTGCCTCCATATACTCTTAACTTACCGCTCTATCTGGCGAAGTAACTGCACAAATACCCCCAACACATCGAGTTAACAAAGCAAAAGTCATAAAAAATGGAGACGAAAGCAGAGAACGCTGCTATCCGTGTGGAGAATCGAGACCTTCAAGAAATGGTAGAATCATTGGTGTCCGATCCAACTTTAGTACGCCCGTCCCGTTCCCGTACTCCCTTCAGGCCAATGTCTTCATTTGACCAAAATGTACTTAGGACCATTGGTCCAAACGTCCATTTACCACACCGCCAGAAGAAGGGTCAGAAGATGTACAACTACAGCCTACCAATAGACAAGATCCAGAGTTTGCATGAAAGTTAGCGGTGATTGAAGCCATGGTTCAATGTATCCCTGGGATGCCTGCATCAATGAAAAAGAGGGCAGCCGATTTTTTCACGACTCTCCCTTTGTTGATGAAATTGCCCTAGTAGAAATGCCCAAAAAGTTTAGCTTCCCTAACAAGAAACTTTACGAAGGGACAACTGATCCGGACTATCACATAGCTCAACACAGACAGAGAATGTTTACTGCTACTATACTGAGAGACCTTCATAAGGCTTGCATGTGTAAGAGGTTCGGCTTCAGTCTTGTGGGGTCGGTCCTACAATAGTATGCAAACCTTCCTAATAATTCTATATCGTCGTTCGCACAACTAACTGATACTTTTGTTGAGCAGTTTGCAAGCAGCAGAAAACCTGAGAAGTGGTTCAACGATCTCTATCATATAATGCAAGGGAGATGCAAATCAAGGAGAAAGTGTCCATTCCGAGCTTCAACCAATAAACTGTTGTTTCTGTTTTTCGAAAGGGGCTTCTCTAGGACACCGATTTGTATAAGGAACTAACCAAATATCCATGTAGTACAATGGAGGATATCTTGACTAAAGCCTGGGCCTAGATTAAATGGGAAGATGATCGTGCTAACTTTAGTTTCACCAGATGATAACCCCCTAAGGAAGAGCTGCGACGACAAAACAGGGTTGAGAAACGGCCTGCAAGTATTTATTGTCCTCCAAATATGAAGGATACCAAGCGCGGGAAGCTACCCAGACCATTTGATTGCCCTTTTATAAGGACAAAGGTTGGGATCCCTGAATACAATCTTTCAATCGGACCAGCAGAACTAATTCCAGTACTGAAGGAGATAGGCAGCACAGTAAATTGGCTCGAAAAGATGAGAAGCTCTAGTGACCAACGTGACAATATTAAGTGGTGTAAGTTTCACGCAGACCACGACAATCGAACAGATGACTGCATTGCCCTAAGAATGGAAGTGGCGAAGTTGTTGTAGCGGGGACACCTTATAGAGCTTCTGACTGAAAAAGGAAAAGAGAATGTCGCCAGACGAAAACCACCACCACATGTTAAGCAATGCTCAGGTCCAGTAGTCGCGTCGACACATGATAGAATTATTAACTTCATGACTGACGGGTCAAAAGTTAGTGGGATAACAAGGGCAGCGGTACGGAGACATGCTCGTCAAGCACCTCGTCTTTGCTCTAGTCTAAACCAAGTAAGCGAGTCAGGTTCACCACATATCATTAGCTTTACGACCTCTGAGGCTACGCGGCTGCTCAATCCACATCATGACGCTTTGGTAATATTTTTTAACATCGCCAGTTGCTTGACTAAGCGCATTTTGATAGATAATGGCAGCAGTGCAAACATACTTTTTTGGAAACCTTTAAAGCTATGGGGATTCCAAAAAAACATTACTCGCCGGATGACGGTGCTAATCGGTTTCAGCGGTAAACAAAAGAACACTTGAGGTGAGATTGGGCTGCCTGTTTATGTAGAAGGAGTTAACCTTCCCACACTCGATTCCTCTTAATGGACAGCCCATTAGCATATAATGTTATCTAAGGGAGACCCCTGGATCCATGAAATGAAGGCTATACCATCGGCATTTCATCAAGTACTCCGTTTTCCTACCATATGGGGAATAAGGGAGATTCATGGCAACCAAAGGGATTCTAGAGACTGGTACCAGAATTCATTCCGTTCTAACCAATGTCCTTTATAGTAATTATAGCAATTTCAACTCGTGATCCCAAACTGTCCCGATTTGGAAGAGCTAGATGAAGTACATATCCACTCTGACTTTCCAGAATACAAAACTCAAGTGGGGGCAAGGTTAGAGTCAACGCTCAGGCAAAGCCGTGTCAAGTTTCTCATGGAATACCATGACTGTTTTGCTTGGTCTCACACAGACATGATCGGTGTTGACCTAAAGATAATGACCCACAAATTGAATGTTGATCCCCAATTCATTTCAACCAAACAAAAGCAAAGAAGGTTCGCTCCTGAATGAACCGCATTATCAATGAAGAGGTAAAAAACTAGAAGCTGGCTCCATACGAGAAGTTTATTACCCAGACAGGCTCTCTAATGTCGTCATTGTGAAAAAGAAGAATGGTAAGTGGAGAGTTTGAATCGATATCACAAACTTGAACAAAGCATATCCGAAGGACAGCTTTTCACTTCCATATATCAACATGATGGTCGACCCCAACAGTTGGATATGAGTTTCTAACTTTATGGATGCCTTTTTCGGTTACAACCAGATTTTGACGCACCCAACTGACCAAGAAAAGACTACTTTCGTGATGGAGCGAGGCACATTTTGCTACAAGGTCATGTCGTTCGGGCTTATGAACGCTGGAGAAACATATCAACGGCTAGTGAATCGTATGTTCGCTGATCAATTCGGAAAATCCATGAAAGTCTACATCGACGACATGCTAGTAAGATCTTTGATTGCACAGCAACACATTGATCACCTGAAACAATCTTTCGAGGTTCTAAAGAAGTATAACATGAAACTCAATCTGTCCAAGTCTTCATTCGAATTATCCTATGGCAAGTTCTTAAGTTACTTAGTAACCCAGCCAGGAATTAAGGCAAACCCGGATCAAATCCAATCAATCTTTAACATTCCATCTCCAACTTGCATTAAGGGAGTTTAGAGGTTTACTGGAAGACTTGTAGCTCTTAACAGGTTCATCGCTCGATCTTTTGAGAAATACCAAAAATTCTTTAACATATTGAGGAAAAACAAAACTTTCCAACAGACTTCGGCATGTGAAGAAGCGCTGTAGCAACTCAAACAATACTTAACTTCACCTCTACTCTTGTCAAAACCAAAAGATGGGAAACAACTCTACATGTACTTGGCAGTATCGGAGACAGTTGTCAGCACAGTTTTGGCTCGTGACAAAGAAGGAAAGCAACTCTCTATTTACCATGTTAGCAAGACATTACTAGATACAGAGACCCGCTATTGCCAATTGGAAAAATTAGCTCCATCACTTGTTAGCGCACTCGAAAGCTAAGGCCTTACTTCTAGAGCCATTCAGTAGTTGTCGTAACATCCTTCATGCTGAAGCAGATACTCCATAAATCTGGACGATTAACCAAATGGGCCGTCGAATTAAGTGAATATGATATTTCCTTTGCACCCTGTATTGCTATAAAATCTTAGGTAGACGGGTAGGTCAAGCAACATCAATAGTGCAGGCTTCAACATCATTCTAACATCACCAGAAGAAGAGCAGATTAGAACAAGTGGTTAGGTGTGAATTTAAGGCAACTAACAATGAGGCAAAATACGAAACACTCACTGTCAGACTGATCTTGGCAAAGAATATAGGAGTCCCTCGAATAAATCTCCACAGTAATTCTCGGCTCATTGTAAACCAGATCCAGACACCTTTCTAGCCAAAGACGCAAAGATGACATCTTACCTAGAGTTAATCAAANAACTAACAATGAGGCAAAATACGAAACACTCACTGTCAGACTGATCTTGGCAAAGAATATAGGAGTCCCTCGAATAAATCTCCACAGTAATTCTCGGCTCATTGTAAACCAGATCCAGACACCTTTCTAGCCAAAGACGCAAAGATGACATCTTACCTAGAGTTAATCAAATAGCTCTACAGCAAGTCTGATGAGTTCCAAATCACTCAAGTTCTACAGATTGAAAATGTCCAAGCAGATGTACTAGCCAGCTAGGAGCAGCTATGAATACGAAACAAAGCAATGTCATCTCGATGGCCTTCTTATAATGGCTAGCGATTCGAAAGTCAACCGAAATCGAAAGTTTTCATTTGATGAAAGAGCGTGAAGCTTGGCACACCATGTATTCACCACTGAGTACTATTGGCCAACAATGCGGGCTGACTCTTTTAATCATGTCAAAAAGTATGACCGATGTCAATGATTCGCCAATATCTTACACCTCCCTCCTGAATGGCTCAATCTCATTCTTTCATCCTAACCTTTCATGAAATGGGAGATGGACATTGTCAGAAAACTTCCAACTGCTCTATGACAATGTGCCTACATGCTAGCAGTCACGGATTATTTCACAAAGTGGATTGAAGTTGAGGCACTCTCACAGGTATGTGATTGCGAAGTTATCTAATGTTTCTGGAAAAATGTGATGTGTAGGTTTAGATATTCAAAGAAATAGTCACCGACAATAGGTCACAATTCATGCAAATAGTGGAATATCAAGCTGAACTTCTCCACTCTGCGGTATCCCCAAGCTGAATCTTCTTACAAGACAATCATGAAAAGGTTAATGAAAAGATTATATGAAGCCAAGGGAAAAATAAGAAAATAAGTTGCCTGGAGTCCTTTGTTCCTATTGCACCACCATTCGGACACCAACCCACGAAACTCCCTTCTCATTAGCTTACGACATGGAAGCGGTCATACCAATAGAAACATGCACTCCAAAATTTTCGGTATGAATGGAAAATCGATGAGCAGTACCAAGTTGAATTATGTCATGAGTTAGATTTAGCAAATGAACGAAGAGAGAGCATTGGTTTGTATAGCCGCATATCAACAAAAAATTGTCCAACACTTTAACCAACAAGTAAGGACCAAAACCTTTAAAGACGGGGAGTGGGAGCTACGAAGAGTATTCCAAAACACCAAAGAAGTAGGTGTAGAAAAGCTTGCAGCAAATTGGGAAGGACCATACCTAATCACAAAGGTCATTGGACAAGAAACCTACAAGCTGTGCACCATGAACGATAGAGATATCAACAATAGCTTGAACACCATTCATCTTTGCAAATATTATTTCTAAATCTTCTAAAACTCTTTTCATTTCTTGTATTTTTATTTACACTCAAAACTCGTGCTGACTTATGCATCGGAGAGCGATGGCAGAAATGATAAAGTTTCGGGTGGACCAAACAAAGCATGTCACCATTCCATTACGGGACATCTTCGTTATTTCCTTAATGATTTTGTAATTTTCCTTTTAAATTTTTTACTACCATCAGGATAAACACTAATTTAAGCATCGGAAAGCCGATGACAACTTAAGCATCGGAGAGCCGATGGCAAAAAAGTCATCGACGACCCTAACTTGTCTTTGCTCTCATGAGATTCACTAAGTAGAAAACTGTATCACTCGTTGAAGATCAAGAATTTCCTCATCAACATGGACATGGAATACCTCAAACATGGGGAGGAGATCTCGTACAGACGCCAAAATTTATTTTGAATCCAAAAGCTGGTCAATAAAGATAGCCTCGTAGATTCTATCACGCCATCTAGATGAAGAAGACCACATAGTTGCCTTCAAGCCGTCTGGACAAGTTTGGTCTTACCATCACCATTATGCCAATCTAAATGAATACTCAACTGCCTTCGAACTAGGATAGTCTTCAAGCCAACCAATAACATTACCCGCCAAATCGGATGGATCAAACTAATTGAGTCTTTTGTAAAATGCATTTATGAGTCTACCTTTTAAATTGGGAAGTAAGTTCGATTTCTATTTGAATATTATTATCATAGATTTTTGTACTTCAAATAAAATTCTAAAGTTTGGTATTTCATCAAGTTTTAGCATACAACCCCAATAAATCCACATATTACATAATTTAGAAAGATACAAATCCAAATACGCTCATACAAATACTGATACATAAGTCTGAAAGGAAATGTCAGCGGGAAGCACAATTGCAAAATGTGCTACCAAAGGAGTTTAGGCTTGCCCATTATCGGCATTCCCAACTCCCTCCCTACGCAGTCCCTACTTCAAGCTGCTCTTCTACCATATTCGGCATACCAAGCATATGGTACAATTCATCATAAGCAGCAATTGTTTTTTCCACATCTTAGCTAACGTGTTTACCTTTCTTATAATCATTCATAAGAAAGACTCTAGTGGCTATTTTGACTTCCAGCTGGCAATTTTCTAGACGGTCCTCTAGAGAATCAATCTGTGCTCCAGAAGATTTCTATAAGCTTTCAAGCTCCTCTTCCAACGCGAGCTTCTCATGAATCATCTCGGCTAGCTCATCTATCACCTTTCTAGCAGCTAAGTCAGCATCTTTCTTCCCAACCCTCAAACTTTTGACTTCTCTACGCAATGAAGTATTTGCGTCTTGCAGTGAGCACATCTTTTTGGCATGTCTTACAATTTCGTTTTTCCTGAAAAATGGTGCCTTATAGATCCTGGAATCAACGAAATAAGTTCGCATCAACCGATTCGATTATCCATAATGAAGTATATAAAAAGTAATATACCAGAAGAATTTGAGCCATCGTGTTCTCGGCTGTCTTTACTAGACCAAGTTGCTTATAGCGCGTCTTTAGGAAATAATAGACCTTCACCAAGCGCCACCACCCCCGGATTAGAGAATGCAGATGAATCGAAGGGGAAGGTAAGCACGATCGAATCATCATCTGCCGACAATAACCCTGGATGATCGTGTTTGCATATCGACGGGGAGGGAGCATCAGGTAGTTCGGTCTGGCTCGAGAAATCATCAGATAAGACTGGATTGTCTCTAGTGTTGTAAGATGAGAAGACTTTTCTTTCTCCTTTCTCTTTTCCAAAGCGTCAAGCGAAGAACCCTACCACTTTTGACATGATTTGATATGCAATCTCACGTTCAGTTGAGTTAAGATGACTGACCAAAGGAAGATCACTATCAAGAATTTCCATACCTCTCTTTATCATGATAATAGAGATTTTATGTCTAGGGAAATCAGAAGGAATACCTCGTAGCTCTGCCGAAGTATGGTCTAAGCTACTAGAAGAAAAAACCTCTGAAAACAGAAAGAGCTGGAAATCCCTTTGATCCTTAGGTATCGTTAAGATCTTAGAAATCTCTTTCACGAACAACCCTTCGACGGCTGTTTATTGATGTGAAGACTTGTAAGAAAGTGAAATAAGAACCTTGAATCAGTAAAGCACGTTGAGAGTAAGCGATCTACGAAGCTTACCGTGTGACCATGCTAAAGGAAAACGACACCCAACCAGAACTTCGAAATCCAAGAGCAATCGGCAATAGTTAGGCATGAGTTGACTGGGTGCAATATTAAAATATTCTAGCACCATCCCAACCATGTGAGGAATCGAAAATCGAAAGCCATCTTTAAATGGCAACTCATAGAAAAAGTCGAGTCTGGGACATCTCTTTTGTGCTGGTTGAACAGATGCGGGAATACCATAGGCATTCCGAATTCTTATCAAGTCATTCTCCGTCAGCTTGATCGATATGTTTTTAATAAACATGATATCACTAGCGCTTGGATGACTATGTTCATAAAAACTATGTCTTGAATAGCCACCGTCAGGATCTGGATCGGTCAAATCAATAGTAATACCCGCACTCTCTGGATCGATCGTATAGTATGAGGAAATCCTCGGACTACCAACAAACTCAGCCAATGTTGGCCCGTCTAGACAATCCAAAGTTGAGCGAGTGTTTTAACTTGTGAGTGATGGAGTGTAACACATAAAATTGGTGATCGATGGAAGCATTATAAAGTTCAATGAGTAACTCGTAGTCACCCTAAAAAATGGGCGAATGTTGGAATATTTAACTCCACGTTAGAGAATCTTCAAGAATTTTTTTAGTAGTCTCATTTTTCTTTTTGTAAAACTTTTTATAATTTTTTTACAATGTTTCACAATTTTCTATGAAAAGGAAAAACATAAGCCCCCATTTGATAACCATTATTTCACAACTCTTTAATTCTTATCCTCTTTTTCAACAAATACATATTAAAATATCTTGCGAGTGAACTCAAAATTTTTTCTTACCTTTGAACAACGCACTCTAAAAAAACCTATTAAAAAATTCATTTTCTCAAAATGATGCCATCAAATGGGGGCTAAAGATTGTTGTTTGACATTCGTACTCTTTATTTTTTAAAATTCTTTAAAATACTCTTCAACTGAGAATTATACTTTTTAAAATAATTATAACATTTAGGATCGGCAAAATTCAATACAAATTGCTCAATCCCATCAATCTAACTCAAGCCTATCAATTTGAGTTGGGTTTTAAGCTAAATTGGGTTAGGTTTGGTTGGAAAATTGAGAAAAATCAAATTGTTCAAATTTGGGCTATAACAACCCGGTATAGTGAGCTAAACACGTTTTCTAGTCAAACTGAAAATCCTCCAAGAGACAACATCCCCTCAACCCTTCTCCAACTTTGTTGTATGTCGACCGGCATCGCTCCGTGGCATCCTGCCATTTTCACAAGCAATTTGTCAATATATGTAGTTGCAGTGCGAAGAACGACAAAATCACGCTTCTCCTTCATAGGAAAATCTGTAAATTCTTCAAAATTGTTTACATAGAGCGTGTTGCAAAGCAGATTTGTACTTAGAAGAACGGGTGAGTTCGTCCACGGTCTAATCTTCATCATCTGTGATAGCATGTTAGTAAGGAACGATGTTTAGTTTACCTAATAAAACAGTATTCCCGTTCTGTAGGAATCTGGGTGATACATGCTTGTACAAATCCTCAGTAGGTATTTTGCTTCGCACTTTATCTTATGTGATTAAATCGGAGAAAGTTGAAAATTTCGAACCCTTTTTAAAAATTATGGATTTAGTGATACTCAGATTTCCAAAACTGCTGCCAAAAGAAAAAATATTTTCGCATACAATCTTCAGAACGCTATTTTGCCTAACTCAAATTCTTTCTCTCCATTGGAGTCTCTAGCTCTGACCTGTCAAAAATTATTGCGGGTAGTCCTGCATTGTCGGCAAGAAGCATTGAAAAATAATTTATCCCTTGTTATAATTTTCTCAAGACTTTAGTGGGTTCTGGTGAAGATATTGTTCGGACATTAAAATGTAGTCCTAGAATTTATCCTGCAATTTGAAAGTAATGGTAACCAATGTAGAGCTACTGGAAAAAGCGGGGTTCAAGAGAGCTTTATCTCATTCATGTTAACTCACTACCCTCATTCA
>CAIGRL010066613.1:0-10964 GCA_903798325.1 Fraxinus xanthoxyloides | reverse complement strand
ATTCTGGTATTACAGATCAGAAACTGAAGTGATATATTTGCATATATCAATCAAAATTAGAATGTGTCCCTTTAATTTTGAAATAACAATGGAAATAATGAATAAATCCCCTGCCATATAAACACAGATCAACATGATATGCACCTATATAACCACACAAGCACACTTAAATTGCACCAAGTTCTTTAGCATTAAGTCAAATGCATGTGATAGTTAAACCAAATTTTCAATATAGAACAATGGGTCTCAAAACATTAGACATGCAAGATTCTTTTGAGGAAAAATATATCCTGTTAAGTGGTTACTAGAAAAGCATTTTGAACATAAATACAGTTGACGTTGAATAGTTTGAAAATGAAGAGCATATGTTGTTTGCTTGCTAGATAGTTGTGTGCGTATGCGTGCGCATTTATATTACATATGGTTGTTAGGGAAAGACTTTTAGGAGTAAATTTCTTCAACGTGCATGTTAAATAATTATCAGAGATTATGTTCCAGTCGTAAAGGATTAAGGCACGTATGATTTATTCAAGATTCTATAATTCTGATAATTAAAAAAGGAAACAATATTCTGCTTCAAAAGAGGATGAAATATACTTTCATAAATTAATTTTAGATGGGAATGTTCCCAACTAATAGACACATACATAGGAAGTAGATTGGGTTTTGTGTTCTTCCTTATAATTGCATGTTCCTTTAATTTTCTTTTATATATTCCAACCTAGCTTGAAGAGAAACTTTATCGGACATATTCATGGTCTTACAGGATCCTCTTCAACCAAATGGCAGAAATAATTAAAATTTTGCTCCTACCTATTGTTAAACTTCAGGACGTGTTAAGATAGATTAAGCCAGCCATAACGACAAACAGTAAAACCATAAATGGAGCATGCCTAGAGAAGCGATAAACCTTGACATAAAAATTATTACACAAGGAAATCGAATAAAGACATATACACCAGATAAATCACCTACTTACTGAACACAGGCTACTTTTTCTTCTTAGTTAATAACTACTGGCAAACACTACTTGGAACAAAAAGATTGTGATGGTAATGAATTATGGACCAATTGATTGGGAACGAGATATTTTTTCCTATTTTGGCTGAAAATCGAGTTAGGATTCATTTCATCAAAACAATTACTTCTTTCATTGCTTTTCACACAATTAGCAATCATATTCAAGTATATTTGCAATAAATAGGAACCATGAAATGTATCAATTTTAAAGTAAATAACAATTCAACGTGTAATTAGTGTTACTATATGCTATCTACTTCCCAACCTCGAAACTCAGGAACCATGAAATGTATCAATTTACTAACCAAGGAATTTTCCAATAAGATTGTCACAAACACACGTGTCAATAACTTCAGTACAATGATAAATATATAAATGGGAGAATGGATACTACACTCGGAACTCAACAGGGTAAAAAACAGAAGTTGAACATTATAATCAAAAAGAGAGTGGCCAGATAATGCTCCAGTATTTCTAACTGGAGAGGGCAAAAGATTATTGTACCTAGTTTCTGAATAAACCACAGCGCTTACCAAACTATTATCCCAAGTAAACTGAAATTCTTCTTCAGTTAATCATCTCTTGAGGTTAAACTACTGTTATTCAAGTCCAAAATTCCATAAGAACCTCAACAAATAAACTTAATTCTCCTTCAAAAGCTACTATATATAGCTAAACAATCATCGACAGACAATTTTTTTCCAACAGAAATTAGAATCCATGGTAACTTAACAGGAAATGACATTATTTTGACAGTCATTCTGGAAAGTTAATGACAAAGTAACAGTGTTTTGTTACCCGTGCATAATCCACCCATAGGACTTCAAACAATGTCGTTTGGGGTCCGTCAGAAACCAGTTGGTAAAATTGGAAAACAAATGACTTCTGTTCTCATTAAACAGTGAATTTGGAAACAAACTATGTTGCTCATCTAGGTAACGGCAATGTGTTAGTAATTTGTCAATTAGGGCAAAAATAAAAACTACTTTTGTCTCCCTTCGCTATTTCTCTAGCCTTTTCTCCATCCTCTCTCCAAAACCTCTCCCACTTTCGCCTTCACCATTATTTGCCTTCGTCCATTATCAATCCATCACAAGTGACTTCTTCTCTAGCTTCTCTAACCAAATTAATCACAATATTTACTTGGCTTATTTATTTGTAGAGATTAGAGAGAGAAAGCTACTCAACAATCAATACACTAAACAAAAAGAAGGCGAAAGCAGAGAAAGCTACTTCTGTTGACTCGGTGTCAAACCTTGTAAGCACTTGATTACTGTAACCCTCTACAATCCAGGAAACTGAAAGATTAATGATTTATTTTCGTTTACACGAATGCTATTTTCCCTGTCATTGATTTAGGGCTCGATTGGAACAAGATTGAGGATGACCAGTATACACTGGTAATTACAAGATTGGGGTTGCAGTAATTCAGCCTCAGTCTAATTGAGGTACTAGGAATTCACTGTGCTTGTCTTAAAATATATGCTTAAAAGAACCTTAACCCCAATAGAAGGAATTGGGCTTCTAAGAAGCTTGTTTACTGAAAGAATATATTAAACAAGGCGACTTGACTGCAATCACGAGGAGGCACTACGGGTTGATTTGAGTTTATTCACATAGAAAATATGTTGAAAAATGCCATGTGACCCCACGCAGTTACATACAAAAGCAATTTATTTTTGAGAAATGTGAGAATTAAACCTGTACTCTTTGTAGCGATCAAAGGAATCGCCACTCCACCCTTGAGTTTTATCAGCTGCCAAAACTGAAAATGAAATCAAACAAACCATTGCTTCAAATGCTCTAAACCCCAAAGCTGTCCTACTCAAATTCATTCCCATTTTCGGCCTCATCCATGTTGATTCCACCGCCCTCGACCGCCTCTCTCTGTCCACCTCCTCTGCACGACCGCCATAACCCTTCTCCAGCCCACCAATACCATCCCCCACTTGCCCCACCTTAGTCACACCCGGCGCCGAATCCTCCTTCACCGACCTGTTATAAACCACCACCGGCGACGTCCCCAGCCCACCCTTCGGCTGAAAATCAAGATTATCCGGCTGCGGCAGATACGGTACCCGACCCTTTCCACCGGTAACCACAGGCATCGGCGACAAATCAAGATTCTCCGATGTGGGCTTTTCAGAATGGGGCCATGGCTTCCGTTCCTTGCCCCCAGCAACCGGAGAAACCGCTTTGAAGTTGGGATTTCCCGACGATGGAACCACATAGTAGTATTTATCCACAGGTCCAGAGCTTTTGCTATTCTTGTTACTAAAACTGACCTTTTCTGTTTGAAAACATGGATCATCAGAGCGCAGGGGTGAGTCAGAACGGAGCGGGGAGTGGAAAGAATCCACCTGACTCGTTGTTGACTCAGTGTCAGATATTGATAAGTGGCCGTTGCTACTTCTTCTTTGATTTTTCTTGTCATGATTACTGGGGTCTGAGTTTTCCATTATGGGAAAAAATTATTGCTCTGTTCTTTGAAATTGGAGAGGAGTTGAATTGAGAAAGAGGAAGTTAGAAGAAGAAGAATTTAAAGGCGGCTCACACTGATTATCCAAAAAGCAATTCTTTACGTGACGTGATTAATCTTCGATACGACGTCGTGAATCCGTTCCTACAATCTTCTCTTTGGGGTTTATTTATTTCGGTCCCTGTTTCACAATTTGATTAAAATGGAATTTTGAATATTAATTTTTTGGAGAATGAGTGATTATAATGTAAGAAAAAGTTTTAAGTTTACATGTAGGATATTTTATTATGTGAATATATTGTTAAAAATGTGTATGTTGAAAAAATAATTTAAAAATAATAGTTGTGAAACTGGAGCTTATTTCAGTTATTGCCAGTAATGTTCTTGATAAATTACAAAATCCTCTCATATTTGAATTTTCATATACATCTCGATTTAACATTTATCGATAGATGAAAGCGAATTTCTTTTATCTATAATGGATAGAACAATATCTTCGTACAATTTTTTTAAAAACTCTAAAATAGTAATATGAATGTATTTTGAATTTGAAATTTGATCTGATTATACGAAAAGATTCGTATATTTAAAAGTTAGTCGAATGTCAATGTCCTGGTTTTATTACCAATACAAAGAAATTATTTTAAGCAATGTAATAAATAAAATTAAAATAATATTTTACAATCTAACTTTAAATGCCAAGTATTGACCAAATATTTAGAGTCATTTTGGTTTGTATTTCAGTTTTGTGTTTTGAGTATCTATTTTAAGAGTAATAAAAACGAGTTTGATTTATCATTTTAAAAAGTTGTTTCTCAAAACTTGAAAATAAGAAAGCGCGTTTGATTTGAAATTTTGAAAATTGTTTTATGAATCAAACAATTTTATGCTAATCAATTTGAAATTATATCTTTCATAATACACCAAAGCATTATAATTCAAAAAATAAATAAAAAAGAGCACAATCCTGCATGACTACGAAGTGTCAAAATACATCTTCTCACCCGAAGAAACAAGCCGCAGCAAGAATCCTTCACGATGCAGTAAACTTGGCTCATTCGGGTAGTTTCAAACGATTGAAGAGTACAAAAAAACTTTGCTCGGGAAAACTGAGGTCTGCGCCTTTGACATAGTGGCCCATACCCTACATATAGCCTCAATAGCATATTAGTGAAAGCACTATTCAACTCTAATGAATGTCAAAAGAATAATACTATTTAGCACTAGTGGTGCTACAACACCAATTTAAGTGACATTATATGATAAATTCAATTGAAGGTGGAATTATGGGATTCATTTGATTTTTCATTTCATTAATGGCACTCGGTGCCACCATTGTAACATTAGTGGTGCTAAATATCGTTATCTATGTCAAAAACACATCTCAAAGCACGTACCCTGCCGTTGAGTTGTAGAAGTTCACCCTCGACCCACTTTGGATTCCGGAAACCAAATTCTGCAATCCTTCCTTGACCTCTGTAACTTGCAACCTGGAAAAAGCAAGTTCATTGTAAGAAACTTCTGAAATAGATCATGTGACAATTGCAACACCCGTAAGTGCTACGCGCATGGTAAGACAGCATAAGCCTAGAAGCATTTATGGTAATATGATGGCAAGAAGTGTAGCTTAGAAGCTAGTATCTTATCGATTCTAAAATATGGTCTAATATCAGATACCAAATTATGCATATCGCACAAAGTGCCAATCTATAAAATCACATCCATCATCTTTTTGTAATTAAGACCACATACCTCAAATTCATCGAAGCAATTGCTCACTCCTCCAAGATTTTCTTTGGTAATAAGGTACCTAATCTAGTTTTAGATCAGAGGATCGGAAATTTCAAGCAAGATGTAGCCAGGAATGGGAATGCAGAGTATAGCTCATTCTTTCCCATTAAAGGTGTCGGTTCCCACCCCCCACCAAAAAAAAAAAGAAAAAAAAAATCCCAATGGAAAATCAAGTTTTTACAGTTACATGGCCTATTACCACAAGAGAGGCATCTGATTTTAGGAAAATGAAGCTTCTATATTCTTGCATAGAACAAGAAGATTTTCCAGGTGGCCAAGGATACAGCTGCTAAAGAACGGCCAATAAAAAGATTGGAGAGGCAAGGGAAAAAAAATTACTGAATATTGCGGATTACATTGTTCTAATATATATGGACATCAAAACAATATTGAGACCTCGAATTGAGAGAGAAAAATGAAGGATGCGACTCACCAGCACCAAAACTTGAAAGCGCACACATGCATATAAAAAATTCAACATGGGAAGAGAGGGAAGGAGCAGGAGAGGGAGACTGCATACCACTCCTAGTCCATCTGGGTACATTCCTCGATTGGTGACACGACCACCTTTTCCAATTTTGGCACGAAATGTTACCTGAAGGTAATTACAGCAAGTAGAATTAGTATGTATTCCATAAGTTATGCACATAGAAAATAAACCATAATCTAGAAACCTGGCCAGCAGGAACATTTAAATCCCCTGTCAGCTTGACCGCCTCAACATATTCAAAGAACTCCATGTCAGAAGATTTCTCTTCATTATTCGTATTCCAGTTACCGTACTTGCGCCTCAATTGCACTACCTCAGTACCATAAGGGACAAATGCACCAACATATAGGCCTACACTAACAAGAATAGGTTAAATGAGAAATTACGCGGCATTTTTTTGAACTCCTTATACGTGCAATGGGTTGGAGAGAGAGAGAGGAATGTAACTTACCATCAAATGGATCTAAATCACCGTTGGAGGTAGTAATACGACTAAAAGTCGTATATTCAGATAACCTATTCCGCTTCTGTGACTGATTCACTGCAAGTTTCACTATTTCTCGCACATCTCTTGAAACCTATGATAATTCAATGATCTAAAAAAACAAGGACAACAAAGAGAAAACAAAGTACAAAAAGCCACAAGAAGAAGTATGAGCTATCTGAAACAAGATTCATCATTAAGGAACCAACCCTCATATGAAATACGTTGTGTATAGGAAATTTTAAAATTCTCAAATTTGAGCAATTCGTAACATAAACTGTGACTGTAAATCGAGATCAGATTCTCTGATGAATAGAAGTAGACCGTAGAAACCCACGAGTTCTTTGCTTAGACCAAGATCAGGATTTTAGAAAAGCAAAAAAGTAAGAAAACAAAATAAAACATATCTTTTTGGGCTACTTGGCAGGACAACTTGCAAAATGTGGAAAACAGGAAAAGAAATAGAAATCAGATTCAATGGTGCCTCAAGATGATTGCTTGTCTCCCTGCAATATTCACGAGCCACGTTCATACCAACAGTAACAAGCCCAAATGTTGAGGCTGTTTAAAAAATATTTCCATTATTAATTTCATTATACTGTGGCCTGCACATGTACTTTTCAATCCATACCTTTGAAGAAACTTTATCAGAACTCCAGAATGCCTTGGCCACAGCGGGGGGCATCAGCTCAGAAACACCTTGGGCAGCTATAGCAGCCACTTTGGCCTTCGATGCTATGTTCTCTTCAGTATCATGATCTTGATATCTCTTTGGGATATGCAACACAAAAGAATCCCTCTCCATATCCTTGATATTGGCTGGAACGCGAACAAACTCATCTTTCGTAGGAGTATCGTCTTTATTAGGTAAAACCCCAACAATAAAACGCTTCATATCTAAATCTGTTTCGTCTTCCATCGTGTCACTATCTCCTTGGACAGCAGCCCGATCTGGCTGATTGTTATCCAAATCACTAGCTTCCTCTTCAGTATTCTCGCTGGTAATAGTATTCTCACTTTCTTCTTCTATAATCTGCTTCAAAGAATCACCATCTTCATTTATTTCTTCAGTAACATTAACCTTCATCACTTTAACCTTTAGGTTGGGAACTTTTTCTTTGAGAAAATTTATCACGCTTTCTATTCCTTCTTCAGCAGCTCCTTCCAAATCAATGCTCTTTCCCTCACCTTTTTTGGCTTCATTTTCTTCTACTTGAACATCAACTACAGATGCATTCTCAATCTCAGCTTCTGATGGCCCCTTTGAGGATTTATCAGATGATGATGAACTTGAATTTGCGGAACTTCCTTTGATTCTTTGCAGAAATACTACCTGTAAGGCTGTCTTATATCAGAAGAAGTTTGAGGGGCAAAGAATATTTTCAATGGACTGAAAGAATGGATGGCAGTCTACCCAAAGGCACAAAAGAAGGCTATAAGTAGACTTCTAAAAAGGAAATATCTCAGCCCATTACAGGACCTTTAGGAAAAGTGAGTATAAACTCAAAGCAAGCTCAATAATCATTGTGCAACAATTATAATACGTAAACAGCAGAACCAGTAGTTTCAACGCCAAGAAAACAGACCACTTTTATCCCACACCAGGCCTAATTAAAATCTCAACTTCAAGATAGAATAGAACACAATCAGAAAATATAACTCTCTTCCATTGATGAACTGAATATTGAGAAGCCAAAACAGAGAGAAATAAATAACAGAAAAAAGAGATGCACCAAATACAATGTGTTAAAGAAAGTAGTGGCTGATGACAGCAAAAGATCTTTGATTTATTTCTGGAATGAATGATTCAAACAAGTTTATGGTTGTAAAATTTATCCACTTTGTCGCCATTAGACGAATATAGAAAAGTAATTTTTTGTGTCATGCATGGCCTAATTAAGCCAAGGTTTCCAGTTTACTGCAAGACAAAGTAATAAGGACACATCTCATTGTGGTCCACTCCTGGAATCCAGATATTCAATCTCATGCATAATCTCCACAAAGATAATGCAAGATAATTTAAATGCATTGGTAGAGAGCACATTTGCACTTGGAGATGTCCAGATTTCTCCACGTTAGTTAACTAAATTATATATATTCCTTCTCAGAGATATAGTCTCCATTAATAGGTAACGAAAAGCTAGAAAGTAAGCTTGGTTTTGTCCATGTGCAGATTAGATTTGATCAAGTTCTGGATAAAAATCATCTGGATATAAAAATCAGAACTGCCAATCATACAAGTCTTCAACAGAAAACATTTACTGCTTATCCAGATATCAATTTCTTAGATTTGGGGAAAAAAAAGTTACAATAGAAAACACTCTAACATCAGTTACATGTTACATACTTCTTTGCAGATATAAATTATTTACAATTCTGAAAAACTTAAAAAAAGAAACACTTTAACATCACCTGCATGTTATATGCCTCGTTTGCATCCTTGACCACGAATATTTCGAAAAGTGGAGTTCCAGGAGATGAAGTGACCAACTGTCTGCAATCACCACCAATTACTAGTGTCTTTAAGTAGCTAATAACTTTATGAAGATCAAGAGAAGAAGACTCATATCTTTCTGTTCAATATTCTTGTTGTCGTTATTACCTTGGACTGTAACTTCTACCAACAAATCTGCCCACTCCTGGAGTAATTCGTATTAATCTACCAAAAGGATCAGAATCCTTCGAAAAGCCCACCCACCAACCAACCTGCATAAAGGTAATGAATATTAATGACATAACACAAAATTTACAAACGAAACTGAATTGGTTGTTATAGCAAAACAATGACACAGCAAAGAACAACTACTGCAACGAAGAGTTTCTACAATTTCTCACATCTGTGCTATAGAAGCATAGAGTAAAAATGTGTCAAGTCTTTCCCCTCATGTTCTCCATTTTTCTCATATGATCTCTCTTTACACAGCAACAAAATATTATTATAATTTGACATGGTCCTAACCAGTAAGGCCATATATTCACACAATGCTCCAGAGCAAGCAAGTTACCATGTCTGATATTTCCTTTTTGGAAAAACAACAAATAGCATCCATCCGTAAATCTTAAATGCGTTTTAAAGGGCAGAGAAACTACTACAAAGATTACTCAGGTAACTACTATTTCTGAAATGCTCACCCACAGGAATCAGAGTTAATTGAAGCATTGCTCCTACGTTTTTATTTTATTGGATTATTTTACAAGTTTTATTAAACTATTTTTAGCTTCATTTAAAACTTAATATCAAAGGCTATGAATGTCTTTTAATAGCGAGCACTCTGATGAATTAACAGAAGAAAAAAATGCAACTGCTAGCATACAAGAAAATTACCAGCCCACTTCCTGTACTTCGGCACAATGCTGAAGCACCACTGTAATGTTCTTCATCAATTGCATTCTACAGAAAACAGTCAAGATGAATAGCTCCAATTTTAAATGCAGACGGCAACAACTTATGTCAACCTCTATTTTACCTTCAATTGAGACATAATTTCAGCAATACTATCTTTTGATGTTGCTTCTGCAACACATAGTTTCAACTTAGCAGCTTCCTGGAAGTCTTCCTTCTCTATTGCATCTTCTAATTGAAACTGTAAATAATAGAAACATTCCAAACATCATGTTAAATAAATGTGCCATGTCAATTGTGTACACGTTCTTACTAATGCCAAACATCACTGCACAAACTAAAAGTACTTTTTTTTATAGTTTATTAAACTTATTGTAGACAATTAGTGATGCAGCGCTCAAAGTATATTCGAAGCGCAAAAGAAATTAAGTTAATTATAGTTTTCTTTATTCAATTTTTTGTAATTTTTGGTTTATTTCCTTATAGCCTTTATTACCTAATTTAGGCTAATTTAAGACCTATATAAAGAGGGTCTTGCTTTGTATTAAGCACTACGTTATTATTGAATGAAATTACAAGCTTCCCTCTAGATCATTTTGGCTCTTTTCACTTCAATTAATAGAGAGGAAGTCATATCTAGTATTTCTACAAAATATTCAACGTTTAACATAAGGAAGAGGAAGGGGAAGGGAAGAATTGACTAAAAATGCATGCTAATTATAATTATTTTTTTCAAAACAACTACTGAGAAAGGGAAAACATTTTCTGTTGTATGATGGAGCACAAAGAAAAGAAAGACTGAGGACTTATTAGTTAATACTCTATACTTGAACTTGGTGGTCAAAAAATTGTGAAAAATGATTCAATGACAAAAAGTTAAGCAATGTGAATTGCCACCCTCATGTTACACATGTTAGTTAAGTTAAGCAATGTGAATTGCCACCCCAAACATAATATAAAGAGATGCATGTTGCTCACACACCAAAATTCATTTTTGTTTGCCCTCTTTACTTCCTTAACCCTTCCGTCCTTGCTACCATAGCTTTAGAGAAACCAAAAAGAGTGTAAAGGGATGCATCATGCATGTGTCTCTGACAACATAATCCATCAATATCAATCAACTTAAACCTTCACAGGCATACTCTATTAAACAGTAACAATTAACGAAATTTAACTTATCTTTCTACTTTAATCTTTTAGTGCAGACCAATTAAGGATTCAAACATGACATTTCAGTATTAACTTGATTTTTGTCGTGTTCATAGATAGTTCAGCATGTTAAGAAATATAAGTGTTATTTTGTTTATTATTTATTAAGGGTAGAATAGTCTTTTTTAGTTTCCTTTATTTTAGCTTA
>CAIGRL010066586.1:0-10496 GCA_903798325.1 Fraxinus xanthoxyloides | reverse complement strand
TTGTGGTGAATGGTGAAAAAAAAAAGGGCAAAGTCAAAAAATAGTTGTTTGATTAGGGTATTTTAAAAAGTACCCCAACAACACAAGGAGTTAGGAAACTGTACGGGCTGTCGAATAGTTTATACAACGTCGTAAGATGTATTTCTCTTTTCCCCCTCAGATTGCAACTTAGGGGGTTTGGCGGGTTCTTATTTATTTATGGATGCAATACTGTGCTCCCTGATTCTGCAATTCAATTTCTAGGGCATTCCCTCCCTTTTTTACCTACCGAATTTCAATATTGTGGAAGGTAATCAAGAATTCACACGCGCACAGACACATTCGTAAAAATGATAAGAAACAGAAATATTATGATGATTAACTGTGCTGTTTTTGACATGAACCGTAAAATCTTCGACTTTTTGCGTGGTTGATTTTGTATAGTTAATTGGTTTCTTCTAGGGTTCTAATGTGGGTCTCTATGCCGAAGTAGTATTTCAAGGTTTTTGCTCGTTATCGTGCTTGCTTGCGAATATGAATCAGGAATAGTCGAAACTCGATTTTTGAGGCATATATATTAGTTGTTTTGACAATATTTCCTTTGATATCTGAAGCTGAAGTTTGATTGCCTGCTAAAGTATATAACTTTGTTATCCTTAATACTCTAGTCGATTAAATGGATGTAACTGGAAACTTGGAACTCGGATTTGAAATGATTCTCCTTCGGCTTCATGTTTGTAGCATATTTTATTGTCTTAGAATCAGTTAGTTTTATTATGGAATTCACATTTTGAAAGGAAGTTTGTGTCATATAAAGTTTACCGAAAAAGGACCAATTACACTTCAAATATTCGGAGTGAGTCTCTAGTAAACTTTCTGTAAAAATTTTACTTGGTGTTGCACTCATATTCATTTCTTTATTTTTGCTTTCCTATATAATTTTTACTTGGTGTTGGCCCATAGTCATTTCTTTATGCGTGCTTTCTTTCTAGGTTTGTTGTATTACTTTTGTTTTGAAGACAACAGTATCTGCACCATGGAAGGGTACAATGTAGATTCCGATCATGTTACTGCAGAATTAGTTGGAATGGGGTTTGAGTTCTCTGATATTACAGAAGCTGTAAAAGCAGTGGGTGCATCATTGGATGATGCAGTTGAGTTTATCTTGAATAGCTCTCAAAGAACCAATAACAGTGCATCAAGTAGTTCTGCTTGTCTAAATGTAAGTAACAAAGTTCTTGGGAAAAGAACCCCCTCTTCCACAGAGTCTTTTGGTAACATGCGGCAACAAAGCATAACAGAGCACCTTATGTCAGCATCTATGGCCAAAAGAAGCAAGGTTACAATTGAATCTCATGCATCTGCCTCTAAGTCAAATATCTTGCCCAGACATGTGGAAGAACCAGAAGTTTCTCTTCCCTTAACCATGGATCCTAGATTAAATATCAGTCCAGCAACAACCATTCTACCATCTTATTGCAAAGACGAAGAGGAAATTAGGCCATACTGGGAACAGAAGGTGAATAATCTACTAGGCAAGCATTTTGGATATTCGTCCTTGAAGGATTTTCAGAAAGAAGCTCTGGAAGCTTGGTTGTCCCATCAAGATTGTCTCATTCTTGCAGCAACAGGATCTGGTACATCATTTTTACCCCTTCCTGTACTCTGCATCTATTTGTGCTAACATTCTTTGATTCAGGAATATTTTCTGCATCTCACAACAATGACCTTTTTGTAGGAAAATCTTTATGTTTCCAAATTCCGGCATTGTTAACTGGGAAAGTGGTGGTGGTTATTTCACCATTAATTAGCTTGATGCATGATCAGTGCTTGAAGCTAGCAAAGCATGGGATATCAGCTTGCTTTCTTGGATCTGGTCAAATTGACAAAAGTGTTGAACAAAAAGCTATTAGCGGCGTTTACAACATAATTTATGTCTGCCCAGAGACAATTTTAAGGTGAAAAGTTTTTTGTGACTTTGATGTTCTATCTTTTATATGTCTGTAACCAATATGAGCATTTGCATTCTCTTGCAGACTTATTAAACCACTTCAAAGCCTTGCGGAAGGTCGGGGAATTGCATTATTTGCAATTGATGAAGTTCACTGTGTTTCTAAGTGGGGTCATGATTTTCGACCTGATTACAGGTTTATGTTCTTCACTTCCATCCCCTTAATTGTTCTGCCTATTAATTTGAACACATTGATCTTTTTTGTTATTCTTCCTGAATGATAATAGTTGAAACTGTAATTTAATTGTACACTCTTTTTCAATGAGTTTTTTGAGAATGGAGGTTGACGATGATGTATAGTTTTTCAACATGTTGCTGGGGATTTTTGGGCATATTTTATGGATTCATGAGAAACCAGCGATTAAAAATTAAATTTGTCTAAAAATTTGAGAGTCACAAGGTAGGGTCACCTGGTGAAATAATTTACGCGTGTATTCTATATCAAACCATCTTGGGAACAAGAACAATCATTTGTCGCAGCCAGGGTATTTCTGATGTTGGGTATCGGTCACTTGGGCTTTGTGGTCATCATGTTTTTATCCCAAAAACCTGGCCAAAATCTATTGATCCCATCATGCTACAGAAGTTAAAATGTGTCCAATGTAGTTCCAATGTCAGAAGCACCACATACTTTTCTGCCCTTTCCTATTCCTTGGCATCGTCATCAAATAACTCTCACTGTGTTTCATATGAGCAAGTTATCTGTTGACATTGTTGCTATCATCCATGTTATACAGCTTCTCTCATAAGTTTGACCCCTCTAGGTAATACGGTAGGAGTGGCTTCCATAATATATCATGTGATGTATTCTATTTTGCCTATCGGATGGCAGGAGCATTTTAATTCGTAGGGTTTTATCTGAGCATTCGTTCCTTCATACAAGTCTCGGCTAATTCTGTTAATTTAGAGTAAGCTGATGCATTTTGGCATGAGAAGTGAATGGGATAAACGACAGGTGTATGCATTCCATGTGAGCCACAAGAGATTCAGAATGTGTGTTTGGATGGCTGCTTGAAGAAACATTAGTCTCTTGCACTTTCACTTTTTTCTACTGTTTTCCTTTACCAATCATGAAATTATCAGAATCGTCAAATTTAATATGACTTGTGCATTTTGAATTTATTTTCAGGAAAATTGTCCTATTGTTTTTCATGTCATTTATTCTTAGTACATTGTATCTTGATGAAACTTTTGGAGATTTTACTTTAGCCTAGGTTGATGCATTACTTGTTCTCTGTTGATATGGTCAATGGTTTCCTGATGACATTTGCCAACGAAAGAACTTTCCTATTTCACGATAATTATTATATGTAGTAAAATTTCGTATGATTTACAGTGGAACTGGAGTTTTATAAATTGTCGTCTGTTTCAAAAAGGGACATTTGTAGGCTTTCAGTTTCTTTATTATATGGACACTGAAAGTCGGGGAAAGTCAGAAATAGTTGATGTAAAAGAACAAAGTGTTCTGGTTTAATTATCGAAGAAAATTTCCACAAAATGAGTTCGGATTTAGTTTTTGCACTTAAAGCTTAGAAAAGTTAATGACAATTTAAATGATTCCCAGAGAGAAAATCTCATTGAGCATGTAGACACATATGGAAGAGTACATATTGTAATAGTTTCCTCAAACAAAAACAAAACTTATTTTATATCTATATCAGTCATTTATCGTCATCTCTCACCAATATCTTCTCCTTCATTTTTAGGCGATTGTGTGTGTTAAGAGAGAACTTCGGAAGGAACAATTTGAAATTCTTAAAATTTGACATACCATTGATGGCTTTGACCGCTACTGCAACTGTTCGTGTTCGAGAAGACATTTTGAAATCATTATGCATGTTGAAGGGGACAAAGATTGTTATTACTTCATTTTTCCGGCCAAATCTTTGTTTCTCGGTCAGTATTCATTTCATCACTATTCCATATAGGATATACTAGCTTTTTCCATTTGTTTGTGCAGCTGATAATATGCATGTGACTGCAAGTCTTGATGTATGTTCTATTCTCATGTAGTTATGTACTGTAATGATGTATGATTTATTATTCTATGAAGCATAAACACTCCTACTAGGGTGGTGTGTTTGCATTTGATATGTTACGTAATGGACATTGACATTTCTCAAACACTCCAAGACGTGTTGGATACACCTCGTAGCATGTCCTATTTTTTTTAATATATTTTTAAAATTTTGACATTTGCTAGGACTTGTGTAGCACATATGCTCGACACACCACGTGGGGTGTCTAGTTTTTTATTATATTTTTAAAATTATGACACTCAAGGGACTCGTGTTCAGCATGTGTCCAAGGCACCAAGTGGTATGCCCTAAGTTTTACATAAAATATAGTTCTAACTTGTGTGAGAAACATATCCACGAGACATCGAGTGTCATTTCTGTAAATTTCATAATATAAAATTGGGGAGTTTTTAATTTATTTAATTTAAGTGTAAAGGTAAAATGATGAGAGAAATATTGTACAAACTTCATGTCGAATTTGTTTTATAGCTACTATATGCATTTTTCTTTATGCAGCTGATGGCAGTAGTGATATATAGTTCACTCTAAAGTTTATCTTTAAAACAACAACTAGCCACTCCTCTAATTCAAAGATTTCACATGCAAAAATCAAAGCTAAGGAATTTTATTAAGAAATAGTAAAGTATCGAAACAAAAATATAATATATAAACGTATAATTTTGAAGAATTTAAATTATCGTGTCCCCGACGTATCCTTATCTATTTTTTTTTTCATTATTTATATTTATAATTATTATTCTTATTACTTTTATTGAGATTTATATTAATTTTATTCATGTTACTATTATTTTTTGTTGCTGCTATCATCATCAGCATCAGCATCATCATTGTATTTTTATTTTTATTTCACTTTTTTCAGTACAATTTCATTGCAGGCATTTTGTTTCCATTCCTTTACTGAAATTGGTATCTATACACCATTTGCAGGTGAAACATAGTAGAACATCATCTTTGTCTTCCTATGACAAGGATTTTCGTGAATTAATAGAGGTTTACACCACAGGGAAGAAATCTTCCAAAACATATAATTTAACCCCACAAGATCTGGAGCATTCTACTGAAAACTCTAGTAGCACTTCTGATGGCAGCATGACTGAAGTAGATGGAACTTGCAAAACTGAAGTGAATGCTATTGATGACGATGTACTTTCAGGAAATGACGATGGAGTAGGTTTGCAGTTGGAAAATAGCTTAAACTCTCTAAATGAGAAAAAATTATCAGTTGAATATCTTGAAGATGAGTGTGATCTGCCCCGTGAAGCCGATGATTTGGACGGTAATAAACTGATTCAAAGATATTTTATTTGACATTTTATCTATTAGACAAACTGCATTATACATACAGTAGGATTTGATAGCTACTATGCGGGAATATGATTTTGAGTTCATCTGCAAACTCTATCTCTCCTCTCTTAAATAAAAAAATGAAGAGAAACAAAAGGTAAACTTTTCAGTCTGTCAGGACTTTGCTTATGTAGAAGAAGGGAGGAATTTGGAAATAATGTAGATGATTTTATACTCAAGCTCTCTCTCACGTCATAGTTCTTCATCTGAAGTATTTTTACTTCTTTCCCCCGATTTGTTTCTTTGTTGGGTTGGTTGGAGGTGGGGTGAGGGTGGGATGTACATTTGCCAAATCAGCTATATTTTGGGGCAATATTTCTGTGCAAACTCAAAGAGTATTTTATTACTTGTTTCAATTGGTTTCTTTATAAGCCCAAAAAGATGTTTAATCACTCCTTCGACGAATCACTCTATTTCTCTTCTCTAGAGCATCAATAGATGTCAAAGCACCGTCTTTTTACATCTTCCACGATCCAAGCCCTATAAATTCTGGAGTTCTTATATGTAGTTGTGATTTTAGCTTGCATCTTTCTTCGTCAATGGAAAATTTAATCACTAACTAAACTGCTGCAGTTTCTTGTGGTGAATTTTATGGACAGCCACCTATAAAAAACTTCAATAATTGTGGGTCACCAGAAACACATAACATACTGAACAAGCTAAAAGAAATGCCCACACTCAAGAAAGGAGATCTTGGAGAAGGACCAACTATTATATATGTTCCTACCAGGAAAGAAACTTTAAGCATAGCAAAGTTCCTTTCTAGTTCAGGTGTAAAGGCTGCTGCTTATAATGCCAAGGTACCAGTCTGTTCTTATATTTTACTGGATTCTGTTCATACAACATTCTTCATTTCATTAGTATTTCTGTCATGTACTGCAGAGTATATTAGATGTACTATGTCTTAGGAGTCAAATGATTTGGGTTCACCTTAACAAGAAAATTTAAGAAAAAATCAACCCTTCCCTTTTTCTTTTCTTTTCGAATCTAGTTAGTACAGTCCTTCTATCAGAACGGAATTGTGTTCAACTATAATTTCATCTCCTTTCTCTTCAATTTGTAACTAATTTTTTTTTTCGTTTCATCACAGTTGCCAAAATCACATCTCAGACAGGTGCACAAGGACTTCCATGAAGATGCCTTGCAGGTAACCTGGATATGAAAACAAATAACTTGAACCATTGTTTCCAAAGCTTAGTAAAAAGATTAGCGAATTTGAGTGCAATAATTATTCTGATTGAAAATTACTCTTAATAAAATATGTTGCACTTTCATAGGCTTAAGTTGCGATTCAAGATACGTCGTCTCTGCTTAGGGTGTAGGTATAGGTATGTGACCAAATTTCCATTGGATCTCTAAATTTGATGGTCCATGACAACTGAATCATATTTCTGTATGGGAGCAACCGAGGTATCTACTTTAGATATAATACTTAGTGAGTCAATGATCTGTGCAAAATCTTGGGTCTATAACACCATATCTTATGTATTTTGAACATTCCACAGAATGTAGATGATTCATTTATCTTGTTAGCCATTATTTTGCCAGTTGTCATGCCACCATTCCTATAAAACAATCTCACCACCAACGACTATTGAGAGTAATAATAACTACCTGATGTTCGTATGGTTCCATGAATTAGTGGATTTTTGACAAAGCATTAGCTTTATTTTGTAGCATATGGGTATGTGCTAATTGAGTGTGTTCAATCACCTAAAATATATTTACCATGACTATATATAGTGTTTTCAAAAATGCCGGATGTGACACTTTGAATTGTGCTCAGGTGAGGATTGATCATAAGGGTCTCGAAACTTAAGCTTAAAGTGCTACTTGTCAAGGCTTACACCTTGACCTATTCTAGTGAACTCCCTAGAGAATAAACCTTAGAGCAGCTATGGTATGTTCTTTTAAGTCTTACCGTCTGTGGATTATCTTCGTGCCTAAAATCTTTGGGCTGATTATTATCCCAATCCATAATATTTTAAGGGTTTGGGCTGTTTTGATGCAATTCAACCTAAAATATAAAAATGAAAATATTTGGAGTCAGTAAAGAGCCTGCATGTGCCCCAGTCCTCTTCTACTCCTACTAGTGAGGGGCGATCTCCACCCTCAACTGACATTGCATCTCTTCAGCGGAATGCGATTAGTGACAATTAACTTTCCTCCTCTCTTTCTTTCTGCATTTCTTGTCTGTGTTAATTGTTTTATTTCCTTAGGATTATTCAAAGCAAACAGTTGGTCATTTGTTATAAAATTTTGGTTCTAGTTTTGCTTTACTGGTATTGTTAAATGGTTCTACTGATTAATTTGTTATTTGCTCCTCCAGTGATGCCTTTTAAGTTTTTTATTGCAAATTAGACTTTCAATGATATTGATAAAAAATTTCTATGCATTTTTAAACACTTCAGGGTTTGTCACAAGCATAATTTTATGGTTTTATATAAGAAGTTGAGGGAATTGTTATTTCGAATGATTGAATAAATCAGAAAATGATCCTCTTTAAATAGAGGAGAATTACAGCAATTAAGGGCAATCTAATCCCTACAAATCAGTAACTAATCCCACAGAATAAGGGATTTGAATTTATCATTAATACAACTTGATTTTACTCCTAAAACACCTCAATTAATATTTAATTTACAAATAGCTAATATACAACATTTCAACACTTCCCTTCAAGCTGGTGAATAGATGTTAATCATTCCCAGCTTGATTGTGAAATCTTCAAAACTTGGTCTTGGTAATCCTTTAGCAAGGATATCAACAACTTGTTGAGATATCAGGACATAGATCATGCAAATGACTCCTCCCTCCAATCTTCTCCTTGATGAAGTGTACGTCAACTTCTACATGCTTTGTACAATCATGATGAACTGGATTATGTACAATACTTATTGCAGCTTGATTATCATAGTAAAGCTTCATAGGAACAACACTTGACAATTTTAACTCTCTTAGAAGCCTGTTGATCCGTATTAGCTCACACGTTCCTTGAGCTAATGCACGAAATTAGGCCTCAACACTACTTCGAGCCACTACGCTTTGTTTCTTACTCGTCCAAGTCACCAAATACCCCCAAACCATAGTGCAATAACTTGATGTTGATCTGCGATTTTCAATTGAACTTGCGCAATCTGCGTCTGTAAAAGTTTCAACACTACGTTTTTCATTTTTCCCAAAAAATAAACCTTTCCCAGGTGTCATCTTCAAGAACTTCAAGATCTTATAAACCGCTTCAAGCTGAACTTCAAATAGAGAGTGCATGAACTGATTGACATCACTCATTACAAATGCAATATCATGTCATGTATGTGATAGGTAAATCGGTTTCCCATTAATCTTTGATACCGACCTCATTCAACTGGATTTCCCACTTCAATATTTTTCTTCCCATTTTCTTTGATGGGCATCTCTAGGCTCGCTTCCCAACTTTCCCGTTTCTTTGAGAAGATCTAACGTATATTTCCGTAGAGAGATGAAAATTCCTCATTTTGTTCGAGTCACCTGCATACCTAGAAAGTATCTCATTTGTCCTACGTTTTTTTTTTTACTTCAAACTCCTTTGCAAGAAACTTCTTCGATCTTGTTTATTCCTAATCATCTCCTGTTAGAATGATGTCATCAACATAGACTATTAAAATAGTGATCTTTCCATCCGAAGTATGTTTGAAGAAGAGTGTGATCCGCTTGTCCCTATGTCTATCCATTACTTTTAATTGACTTTGTGAATCGCTCAAACCAAGCTCTTGGTGACTCTTTCAAACCATAAAGGGACTTCTTCAACCTACACGTTTTATTTCGTCCATAATCTTTTTTAAAACCTGGTGGTAGGTCCATAAATACCTTTTCCTCTAAGACTCCATTAATGAATGCATTTTTTATATCCATCTAATGAAGAGGCCAGTTAAGATTAGCTGCAAGAGATAGAACTCTGATGGAATTGAGCTTTGCTGCTACGGCAAAAGTTTTGGTATAGTCTACTTGAGGTAGTGGAAGATTATAGGAAAGATGGACAACCTCACAAATATGAGAAAACTCACGAGAAACATTTATTTAATTCAATACTGCGGCCTCTAAGAGCTTACAATACTTTAAATAGTAAAATCCTAACAAAATTCGGAAAATAAATAATAAAAAATAAAAAAAACGATTTTTTTCCATAAATGAAAAAAATGAGATAATGACGGATCTTGATTCTCCTTATCATCAAGATCATCCTCCAACAAACGGAAATCAAATTCGAGTTTATTTGACTAAGATATTTGCGAAAACAAAAATTATTATAAACGGAAAAAACGCTTAATTGAAAGTCTAAACGACGGAATTTTCCCAAAATTTGATGTGTATTGGCCTTGAGTTGTGATCATTGGCCTCTTTCCAATCGAATTAGACTAGCAATTTGTCAAAATGGATAAACTCGAAGTTAAATGAAATTATTATTCTGCCTTCATCATTCTCCTTGGGTTGAAAAAAATTTGCCCTCGAATTTAACGGGGAAGAAACCTTATCATCATCAGAATTATCACCACGAAATGGAAGCTCGGCGGCAATTCATCAGAAAGCTCATCTGGAAAGTCCTCTAGCAATGGCTGAACTCTACGAGTGACCTCCTGCTCACGGTTAACTGACTTTTCCACAAGCACATACACTACCCCATATCCTTCCATATTTATCTCGAATTTCACTCTGGTCAGTAAATTGGCGTCATCCCTCACTGTTTTTACCGAGCCCTTATCTGGAAGCAACACACTTTTCTTTCCCCCAACAGTATACGTCGATTGGAAGATATTATTACGCAACCAGTCAATGTTATTTTCCAGGGGAGTCAGAAAACTCCGCCTTACCACCAACGCCTGACGCACATCACCAACCACAAACTCCTCCTCTGCTGCTTCTTTTACCCCTTCACTGTCAAATACAAGTGTCACGAGTTTTATGCAATGTGAATTTATGCCGTAAGTGTACAGTGTCAAGTTTTATAATATGGTAAAAGAGTTAGAGTGCCGAATTCGAGTACTATAATTATGTAACTTCTACTTTATCTGGATAAACAAAATGAGATGATGTAATTTTTATCTAATGATGATAAACTAAAATTGGCAATTAAACAAATGCAAAAT
>CAIGRL010066540.1:0-10870 GCA_903798325.1 Fraxinus xanthoxyloides | reverse complement strand
AAAAAAAAAAAAAGCAAGAAAGAAAGAACATGAAACGTCAGTATCTAACACTTACCTATCTCAAAAACTGAACACGTTTCCTGGACTGAAGAGGGATAGTTTTTCGGAACCAATATAAACCAAGAACAGAAAACTAATTGCACTTAACGTTCGGAAACACATTTTGTATGTTGTTCAATTATTACACGCTAAAAGAAAATCAAAAATTCATGGAAACTCAAATCAGTAATCATCAATCAAAATCAATATGAAAAATGAAGATAGCATGCCATGTCTATCATACAAAGAAATATCAAGTAGACAGATCTTATTTAATATCAAACTCACATTTTAAGAGTTAAAACTCAGGTCTTGCATCATCCTGAAGTAAAAATATGAAATGAAGTGGAAGAATAAATAGAGACGAAGAAATAGAACCTGATGGATAAAACAAAGATGCGGGTGTTATCAATTTGCTGAACACAAGGGAAAACTATTTAATATTGGTACGTGGTCAAATTCGTACAAAGTAAAAATGTCATCTGCCACATATCGGCACATTGGGTGAATACATGAGATATATAAATTACCATACGTAGGACATGTATTAAAAGAAAAAAGTGTCTATACATGATTGGGATTACAACTACTTTATTTTTACTAAGAGGGATCAGGACAGAAAATAATTAAAGGGGGAAGATTCTGTGTAAGTCAAGGCATCTCTCACCACCTTTGACAATTTGATGTTCAAAACCTCGTCCACTTGTCACCAAGTCTTTTACATGAGTAGAACGTGATTCCAAGTCATTAACCAGCTGATATAAAAGTGGAACCAAAATTACAATCATCAGGCCCAGAACAGTCTATAAGCAAAAGTAAAAGAATAATATAAAAAAAAAAAATATTCACGTCAAAAGTAAATACCTCTTCCCAAGAATTATTAACCACAGCCAAAGACTTCTCATGTGACTGTTGTTTCTCCTTTAATTGACAAAATTTGTATTGCAGAGCACGGATCTCAACCTTTTGAGCTTCTAACTTCTGGGTAAGTTTTTGATTTTGAAATTGAAGTACTGCTGCATTGAGCTACAGCAACAGAAAATTTAAATTTTAAGGAAATGATGTAACTACTTGCTCAAATATAATAGGAAAAGTCCAAATTTAGCCTAAGTAATACTTTCATGTGAACAAACACCAAAAATGATGGAAGGTCACTGTTTGATAGAAAGTTTACAGCTAAACCAAGTGGGCAAATCCTTTCAGGACAAATTTCTTCCCTCTGTACAGAAGACATGTTAACCACATCAATTGCTCGTCAAGTAGAATTAAAACCTAATAACAAGTGAATATTTAAAAGCATCCTGAAATTTGGTGCACTAGCAGCTCGTATTAATTGAAGTTCAATATGCAAGGGAAACTTGTCAAGCACACATGAAGATGACATAATAATTTTCTTCAGCGATCATTTGTATAGAACTCTAGAAAAGGACACTTGACTTCTTAAACGATTTAATTCCACTAGTCACCATACAATGATTTATTCATCGTACCTTTTGAAATATGCATTAATTATGGTATACATCTATTGAAGGAAAACCATACCTCACTTTGAAATAATCAAAGCTGTAACACAAATATGCCTACAAAGGTACCACTTCCGTTCTGTGCACAACTAACATTTTTGTTGAAAAAGAGTCAAAGTGAAGCTTCAAAATAAACTGAAAAAAGTATTACCAATCTGAGCCAGTGAACTACAAAACCCATCGAAATGTCTACGCAAGTCGAGATGGATTAAATGTGTTGAAAGCATTACAACAAAATAAAGACTTTTTATCCTCCACATTAAGCTGAGAGTACATCAAAATTTTCTTTGACACTCCAGCTAATCATTCAGAGCAGTCCTCATTTTTAGGTAATATGAATGCTGAGCATATTGGTAATCAGCCAAACTATCATAGAGTTAAATGCATTATTTTTTCCCTTTACTGCAGCGGGGAGGGTGGGACTGTGCTTTTTTCAGAATTCTTTCAGTACAAGAGAAAGATAAAACATAAAATCGAAGAAAATAATATCTTAGTAAGTAAAATCAAACAAGTGAGGTGCTCAAAAGAAAGGAATAAAAGACAAAAAGAAAAAGAAAAATAAGAAACAAAGAGAACTGATTATGTAAAAATTAGGACTGCAAAAAGACTAACACAAAGATGGCCACATAATGCCGTGAAATGTGCTCCCTGAATGATATTTTATACAAAGTTACCCACTTCTTTATTTCTCAGTTATAATAACAACTTACAAGAGTCCGTGTAGATGCCAGTGATATTTAACTCTTTTATATTGTCTAATTTATAAATATCTTCTATCACACGTGTCTGTTGATGTCAACTAGCTCACCAGCTAGCATCAATAGTTTCAGCCAAACTCTAGCAGAAGAAATATGTTGCTACACAGTAAATATGAAAACGCGCTATAATCAAACATATCACCAAATTAGTGAGACTATAATTGATGTTAATTTGATTGTTTGCAATTTCGCATTATGCTCATGGAAGACTCTCTCTTCCAAACGTTCATGCCAAGTGTTCCGGCAGAACACTGATAACTCAGTGTTCATGAATGCAATAGTTAATAAATGTCAGACTATATAATATTACAAGACAAGGGGCTTAAGGAAACCTATGCCCTTTGTCTGGAAATATTGTTTGATTGAAAGCACCATTGCTAAACAGAATGGCCACAGGTAAGAGTGTTGGAAGTCATGACTGGCCAAGTTTTGAAATTATGAATGTTCTTTTGAGGAAGTAGAGTGTCACAAGAACCTGCTAAAGAGGCCAAAAAGGGAGAAATTTCACGTCAGGTAAAATCCTGGGTCAAGCAAATTCTCAGATTCCCAGGAAGTTCAGTGGTAAAATGGCCCTGCTCATGACCCAAGCTTAGAACAACAGGCACATTGTCGAGTTCAATATATGCAAAGCATACAAAGTGAGAACCCATAAGTCAAGCATAAAAAGAGAGGTCAGTATCTGCATGGCTCAGATAATCTCCAAATTTCCTATTCAGAATTTCGACTCAATATTTTTAGAATTCTAAAGATAAGAATTTTAGTTTCTAGGGTATAGTTCTAATTCTCCATTAACTTTTGCTTCTGAAAACAGTATTCCTCGCTGTAACATATATTCATGAGCATGCGTGATCCAAATATTACGCACCTCGAATCAAGATTCATTCGAACTACTCCTCAATGTAATACATATTCATGACTTATGAGTATGCGTAATCCAAATTTATCACGCACCATAAATCAAGATTCCTTCGGACAAGACATGGTAAATAAAAACACAAATTATATATATCCCACTAGCTGAAAGATTTAAATAATGGAAACAGAATAACTCTTATTGCAACCGTGGAAAATATATTAATATGTAACAGGAACCCAAAAGAATCAAAATAAGAAAAAGTTAATCCATGATTCAAAAACATGATGAATATTGCATTATTTTAGGCCATCTTGGTATAGGATCCAAGACTTCTATTAATGTAAAATGGATAGCAATCTATTCCTCTTCTCCATTCTTAAGAGAACCCCCTACACGAACCATTTTTAAGACCCCTGAGCTCGAATCATTTCAATGGTACAGGTGTTGCCTTAACACGAGTCACCGCCAACTCCTTCCATTAGAGCTAGCGAGCACTTTAGGTAGTTAATGCAATTTAATAAGGATAAGAATATAATACTGAAAGAAGAAAATGTAGAATATCGGGAAATGGCTGAAATCCGGCTATTTTGAACGCCGGATCTACACCATGGGGAGTTGTATAGTCAAAGATGATATCATCGTGACATATCTTTTCATGCCCAGTTCCCTTTACTACAAGATCTACCTTCAGACCAGGCCAAGCCTTCAGGATACAAACTATACCCAGTTCAGAAACTAGCTACCCGTGCAAATAACTATGGGAAAGAAAATATTGGAGCCAATCATAAACCCATTCTACACATCATGGTTAGGGAAGATATAAATCTTGATGAATTAAAAATAAATAAATTGAGTAAAAATTTCACCTTTTTATCCTCGGATGAGGGCACGAGGGAATGTTTCTTCACAGTAGCGTCACTGGGTGATATAGAGCTAAAATGACGTCGCTTTCTGCCAGCTTCACCTGCGCTCCCCATCGGTAACCCGCCCTCCCAAAACAAAACCCTAGAACTATCAATTATTCTCTAAACCCACATAAAATTTCGCAGCCAATATACCCTAACAAATTCTCAAAGTTAAACACCCATACACGTTAAATAATCTGTATATAAAAATTAGATTTTTCTTCAAGTAAAATTTAATGCAGGAAAAATTAAGAGAATTGTACAGTTTTATACGGGCACGGAATCTGGGTCTCAATGGAGTCAATTTGTAATCAATCTTTGATTTTTATCTCTTGTTTTTCCCTGTAGACTGAAGAACAGGCTGAAAGAACTCTCTCTTACACGCACAGACGCGCACACGCATACAAAAACACGAGCTCCTGTGTATGCAGCATGGTTGGAGAGGTGGAGTTTTTTCGATTGAGGAAATTATTATTATTAATGGAAAAAAAGGTGGACATTTGAGAAATCTTACGAGGGTGATTTAGTCATTTCAAGCTTGCTCGTCTACTGGCAGTGGCAGCTGTATTAAGGTAATCCAGAACTGGGATTGTTACGTAATCGGAGTGCCACGCCAGCAGATTGAACCTGATTTTTCTGTTGAAATAATCCATACTCCATTAATCTTAAGAATAAATTTATAGCAAGTTAATATCCGATCTGACATATTTACAGATGAGGAGCAATATAATTTACCCGGGCAATATTTTGTCTTGGAAACTTCAAGTTTATAGTAACTTAATATTCGATCTAACGGATTTTGTTTGTTGGACGGTTGAAAAAGCGAGAACTTGTCTGCGTTGTCCTTATCCTGAATACTATAAATTTATGTCAAGTTATATTCGATCTAACGATTTTAATTTGTTCAACGGTTGAAAAGGCAAGTAATTTACATGAGTCATACTTCTCTTAAAAGCTGCAACTTACAGTAAGTTAATATTCGATCTAATGATTTTCTGTACGATAGTTGAAAAGGCAAGCGACTTACACGTGTTGTGCTTATCTTAAAAACTTCAAATTTATAGCGAATTAATTTCAATCTATTGACTTTTTGCTTGGTTGATAGTTGAAATAATAAGTAACTTACATGTGTCGTGTTTGTCATGAAATATTTAAGTTTATACGAGTTAATATTCGATTTGTCTGTTTTTATTTTGTCCAACCGTTATAACTTACCAATCGTGCTTTTTGAGAGAAAAATATATAAAACCTTGATGATGAAAAAAAGGGAGATATAGAAAGAAATATTGGAAAAATTGTAATTTGGTCGCTGATATAATGTTTATAGTAGCGCATGTTGTATTTATCCTGAAAACTTAACATTTGATTTAACGATTTTTAGTCGTTTGATGGTGGAGAAGCTGAAGTAACATACACGCATCATGTCTACTCTCTCTTAAAAGAGAGATTTTGAGATATACTATTCATTTGTGAATTCTACTTACATATTATTATTCCATACGTGGGCAACAAATTTGCTATCTTTGTTGACTCAATTGATACCATTAATTATAAAATAAAATAAAAACATCTGCAAACCGACTCATTCACACGGTAACAATGGAACTAACCGTCATTACAATTAATATTTATAAATATCTAAATGTACGTATTGGACAAACTATCAATTACAGTTGATGAATATCACGTGTTGGAGAAGCAAACTTGGTATATTTTTTAATTTATACTTCCCCTCAAATCTTCCAACTTCTCACTTTTTCTCTCTCGTCGTGAAGTTCGTTGTAACCAAGTTCGCTAGGCAAGTTGGGAGAAGCTTCAACCACACAACATATATATGGTAAGTTTTTTATGTCGATTAAATCTTCAAATCGTTATGTTGTTTACGCTTTATTATTTAGTGGATTTTAAATATGCTTTGCGATTAGATTCTAATGTAAATATTACGAAATTTTAAATATGCTTAGCGATTAGATTCCAATGTAAATGTTACGAGGTTGATGGTTTCAATGTTATATAGTATTTGTATTTTTTTCAGTGGCTAAAGTAAAATCGTATACAATCAAGATAGAAATAATTTTGTCCTAAATTATTATTAACACTTACAAAAAAAAAAAATTAAAGATGCGGTGCAAATGCTCCGCACAGTCTCCGCATTAATTTACAGCGAGTTAATGATCGGTTTTTATTTGTTTTACCATTGAAAAGCGATATAACTTAAAACATGTTGCACTTTTCGAAAGATGAATGAGTTGTCATCAACTGAGATTTTAATGGATTTTAAAAGATTATATATTCTAATGAATCACGTGAATTCAAATAAATTTTCATATAACTCATAAGAATCTCATTAAAAATAGTGGAATTTCAAAAGAATTTGTTATACGTGTTTTCAAGTTGAAAGATTATAAATTCTAATGAATGATGTGAATTTGAATAAATTTTCATATAATTCATAAGAATCTCATTTATGAAATTTCAAAAGAAGTTTGTTATTTGTATTTTTAAGTTGAAATCCATTCAAATCTATTGAATCTCTTTATTAATGAAATTCTTAAAAATACATGAGTTATTAATGATACTTAAATTTTAATAAATTTGAATGAAATACATTAATATCTCAATTGATAACACACCTAAAAATATATAAAACCTCGATATTAATAAAAAGAAAAAGAGGGAAAAATAAATATTGGAGAAAATTGTATTTGGTCACCAAGTTGTTGCTTTAGTAGCATGCAAGTCTCGACCTTTAAAAATCAATTAGTTGGTCGATAACCCTTTACTATAGTTCCACAATTGAAATCCTCGACGACAAACTATGTCAAGCAACTCTCATGAAAACATTTATCATATTTTTAAAAAAAAATTTAACCACAAATTCTTTAAAAATAATAATAAATCAATTTTCACTTAAAATAATCTTTCCCACAAACTTTAAGCTTCTGTTGGGCAAATTTTCAAGGGAAAAATTCACTTCTCATAATTTCACTATATACTAATTCAAATATAAGAAAACAACTTACAACTTTCAAATTTCTAAAATCAGAAATTTCACATATACATACATATAATATTATTATATTATATATTATATACATATAAGATACGAATATATTTATATATATCAGTTTCGTGAAAACAAGGCGCGAGTTACCATCAATGAAGGGATCTCTGTTCTAACAAATTCACCTTCCAAACATACAGTTGGTTTCACCCGCCGATGATTACACGCACAATCGTCTTAAATTGCATTTCTACATCCACCAGAGCTCTCCATGGCGACGTTGATCGGAAATACCAGGTCACCAATTTGAAGAATACAGTGTGATTGTAGCCACCAAGAAATCGGGTAATTTTGGAAACGGAAACTCCGTCAATCATCTGCTCCATCGGTATATGCGTAGAGATTGGATATGTCATTCTGGACTTCGATAATTGCATGTTCGCGCATAGTCACAATGTTACGGTTAATTGAGCATAATTTGTTGATTTATATTTGAACAATTGTATTGAGCGATTTCGATGAATATGTATGCGACTAACAATGACTGTATTGTGACTATTTGAATTATTATGTGACCATGATTGCTGTGTTGTGACTATTAGTATTAACATGTGACAATGACTGCTTTATTGTGACTATTAGATTTTAATATGTGAAGAAGGAAGAAGAGAAGTTTGGTTGAGGTTATATATTTTTATGTTGTATCTAATTAAAAATATATAACTTTTGAAAGAATAAATTTAAAATCTGATTTTGGAAAATGGATCTTGAAAAGTAGGGAGGGGTGTAATTTCCACAATTTTCAAATGAGGGCCAAACACAGTATGTTACTTGGACCATGTTTGGCTAAGTATCAAAGAAAAGGTAAACTTATTTTTAAATTTTAAGTAACTTTCTTTCTAGCTTATTTCGATATGCGCATGCATAATGTTCATATAGAGAAGTAGCTTTTATGTTGTTCCAACTTCCAAATATGTTATAAAAGAATCACGCAGGTGTAATTGTGCATAATTTTAATAATTGTCACGCAACTTAAATTTTTAAACAAGTTGTATCAATTTATATCACTTCAATTTCGTTTTACACAAATTTAAAATTTGTGCTTGATTATGAATTTTATAAAAAAAATCCAATGAAGTCCTGCTTGAGCTACATTCTTCAAAAATCATTTTTTTAAATTTTATTTTCAATCATATACAATCCCAATAAAATAATTTTGCACGTAAAGTCAAAATGTTTTCCAACTTTTTAACCACATCTCCTCCAAAAAATAACTTTTTTACAAAATTTATTCCCAAAAAATGAAGCTTAAACAGGGACGTAGACTCGCAGTACACACTCGAGAAAGCATCAAAGACAAATATCAAATTAGAGCGTGTTCGGTAGAGATTAAAATTAAAAAATTAGCAGTTATTATTGATTTTTATTAGACGAGTGGGACCCAATAACGGTTATATTTTCAGTTTTAATTGAATTTTAAGCACGACTGAACACGGCATAAAAAAAAATTGTTCTATCGTTGATTCTTGGAGGAATTAAAGTGAGTTAAAACCCAATGAGTTGAAACGCGTATTTTCTAGTTTTTTATTCCATTATTACTTGCTTCAATTCAAAGTTCAAACACATATTTTCTTGATAAAAAAAATTGTCACAACATCTCTCCAAATGCCATTACAGGCTTCGAATGAGGATGCCTTCAAATGTTATGCCAGGTCCAAACGCCAAAGCCAGACCCCATTCTTCTCCATTTTCTTTCTTCAACTCCTCCCTCATATATTCCATCACATAAAATATAGTGTTACTGCTAACATTCCCAAAATCCATCAATGCCCTCCTGCTGCATTCCAGTTTTCCTTTTTCAAGATTAAGGGTACATTCCAGTCGGTTTAGGATAGCCGGTCCTCCGGGATGCACAGCCCAAAACAGATCATTATATTCCTTCAAACCTGCTTTCGCCATGAGTTTTTTGCAGAATTCCTCGATGTTGTCTTCAATCTTCTGAGGCAAGTCCCTACCTAGCTTGAAATTTATGCCCTCTTCAGAAAGACGTCCGTCAATCACATTTTGGGTTCCGGGTAAGAATTGCTGAATTGCATGATTCAATTCCATAAATGGAAACTCTCTGCCTAGTATTGGATCAGCGCCGATAATGACAGATGCTGCACCATCTCCAAAGAGGGCTGCTCCAACTAAGTCGTAAGGGCGATCTTTGCTCGGAGGTCTAAAACCGAGAATGGTTGTTTCTGACGTTGTTAGCAAAACTCGACTTCCTGGATTATTTTCAGCAATATCCTTGGCGACTCTGAGGCCTGTGACCCCTCCGTAGCAACCTAAAAAGTATAGCATTACACGTCCAACGTCGTTTCTGAGGCTAAGTTCACTAGCAAGGTAAAGATCACCGCCAGGCAAACGTATCTCACTCGAGGAAACGTAGACAATGTGGGTGATATCATCAGTTGGCCTTCCCCATTCTTTTAGGCAAGCAAGGCTTGCTTCCTTTGCCATCTCGACTACAGCAGGATTCGCTATTTCAAGTCTTTGTTTGATTGTTGGAGATCCTTCTATAGCAAGTTCAGGATATTTTTCTAAGATTTCTTTCGACATGACTGTATATCTGGTTTTTACAGTAGTATTTTTGCCTGCAAAAGTAAATACAAAAAAAGTAGAAGTTTCTGAGATTTCTTTCCACGCGACTGTATGTCCGTGAGTAAAAAATATCGTGCCAAGCTCTTATTGCAAAACGAAATCAAAATCTCGTTGCATATAACTAAAAAAAGTAATCATGTGCATTAGTAAACTTCATTTGTCTTACACAGGCGCTCAAGTTTCTCTTTGATGGCCGGATCATTGCATTTGGTATCTCGAATATAACCTTCCGCCAAACGATCTTGAGGTACAAGTTGTCTCGGGAAGGCCTTTCCAATGGCAAGTATGGTGGCCTTACCTGGAGTTGGTGCACGTCTAGGGGAAGGATTTTGCTTAGTTACTATAGTGTTGTTGATTTGCGACATAGCTAATTCCAAAGAAGTTCAGTTATGATGAAATTCTAGTGGAAATTTGCATTGAGTTTGGTAAAATATTTATAGGAGGCCCGCCTGATGTTCTTGGAGGGAGGTTGGTATCAAGGAACACTAGCATGACAAATGAATAATTCACATACTTTAAATGTGAACATTTTTTGTGTTCTTGGAGGGATGTGTGAAGATCTTATATTGAAACAGTCTTTTGATCTCAATATTGTTATATTGTCGAATGCATGTTTGGAGTGTAAATTTCTACATACTTAGCTCATGTTTAACAATCATTATTTCAAAACTATTTAATTCTCATACTCATTTTCAATCACATATTTATATAATAAAATATTTTGTACATATTTATAGAATAAAATATTTTGTATGTAAACTCAAATTTTTCTATACTTTTTAACCACGCAATTTTTTAAAAATATCACTATTTAAAACTCAATTTCTCATGATAATGGCCTTCAAACATGAGCTTAAATGAATTCCTACTAATTACCCACTGCGCTAACATTTCGTATGTGGCAATAGACTCGCCTTAACTCGAATACATAGTATGATAAATGATATATTATTAAAGTGAAATTAATTTCACGCTCAATGTTATGCTTGCCATGGTCCAAGTCATCACGAGTATGCATGACAAATTTGAGGGCCTGTTTGGGCCGGATTAAAATTTGATTTTAATCTAAGTCAAAGTCAAACAATCAATATCAATTACATCTTTCATGTTCTATATCTTTTCAGCCACATATTTCAAAA
>CAIGRL010066515.1:0-11872 GCA_903798325.1 Fraxinus xanthoxyloides | reverse complement strand
TATAACCAATGGTAAAAAAAAAAATCATTTTAATGAACAATTTTTATGTAAAATAAAGTCAAACGTGAACAAAAAATCCAAACTTTTAAAAATTTTCCAAGTGGAAAATTATACCAATCAAACACACTTAACTACAATTCCCAGGAAAACAATTTCTAGGAAAATCTTTTCCCTGGAAAACATTTTATTTCCACCCATTTTCCTACCTTGCAATCAAACAGACCCTAAAAATCGCAGACGAGGTGCCAAACGTTTTATTTGTACCGTCCACGATACTAAACCTTCAAAAAAATCATAGTCCAAGTCCAAAATAACGGTTTCCATTAGTTTGACCCTAAAAATCGTCAGTTGATCCAAAATTAAAAATCTAAGGTCCTGTTTGATATAACAAATTTTCCACGTAACTAGGAAAACATTTTCCATTTCCCACTTTTTAACATGTTTGATAGATTTAATTTTCCAGTTAAAATATTTTCCACTTTAACCCTCACGTGCCATATTTTCCTCCAAATCAAAGAAAATCTTTTCCCCTTCTTCACCAAAGAATACATTTTCCACCAAAGATGGAATTCACGAATCCCATCCTTGCGCCTGTGATTTCCCTCATCGACCTCGAGAGGAGGTCGCCGTGGTGTCAGCCAGTGGTTCCCCTCACGATTTCCGTCACCGGCTAGACTGTAATGTTTGTCGATTCCAGTGGAGAAGGAGGGAGCCGACCGGAGTAGGTGTCGGCCAGTGATATCTCGGCTACCATGGTTGCTAAAACTGAGAAAAAGGCACGAGAAAACCTGCCATGGTCGCCGAAGCTGAGAAAAAGGCGCCCACCGCCGCTGAAGCTGAAAATGAAAAAAACCCTTTCTCTCTGAATCAATCTCTCTCTAATTTCTTACTAATTGCTGTAATTAATTTGCTTATTGCAAATAATAAACTGAATTTCCTTTTCAATTTATGTGTTATTGTTGCGCGAATTGTTGGTTTTGGGTTGAGATTCAAGCTCAACCATCACATCTGCGGGAGATGCATTTGATGGAGAAATTGTTGGAATAGGAGGCGGCATTGATGCTGGAGGCGACGTTGATGCTGGAGAAATTGTTGGAGACTTGGAGTAGGATTAGTCAGTGACTCGGTGGTGAAGTAGGAGCCAGGCGTTGGTGAAGACATTTCCCGATTGTTGAATTTTTTTTTTGTTAATTTTCCATGTCGATCAAACATCAAAAGATGGAAAATCTCATTATTTTCTAGGTGAAAAATTATATCAATCAAACGTAATAATTGACATTTCCCAAGAAAATAATTTCTAGCTAATTATTTTCCCTGGAATTCGTTTTCTTTTCCACCCAATTTTTATCTTGCAACCAAACGGACCCTAATAATTTTTTTTCAAATAAGATAAGGATATTTTGGTCATAATACATTTTCCTATTATTTCAAAAATTTTTAAAACAAAATCACAGCCCCCGACCCCAAATTTCCAGAACAATCCATTGAATTCCCCTAAAAAACCAGCCCCAATCCCCGCCTCGCGACCGCGCCACCTTCCTTCGCCCCCCTCGTCGCCGTAGAAGCCCCCAAGAAGGTTGTCGAGCTCGGTGACCAGATTTCTAACCTGACCCTTGCTTATGCTCAAAAACTAGTCAAGTACCTCCAGGATAAGCTCAGTGTTTCTGCTGCTTCCTTTCCCCCCGTAGTCGTGATCGCCACTCCGGCGACGAGTGAGTGGCGGAGGCTCCAGCTGTGACGGAGGAGAAGATGGAATTCGACTTGGTCATAGAGGAGGTACCGAGCATGCTAGAATTGCTTCTATTAAAGCAATTAGGGGTTTGACTAATTTGGCATTGAAGGAAATTAATGAAATGATTGAGGGATTGCCGAAGAAATTTAAGGATGGGGCTTCGAAAGATGAAGTTGAGGAGGCGAAAAAGCAGCTTGAAGAGGCTGAAAACTGCTAAGCCNAACCTGACCCTTGCTTATGCTCAAAAACTAGTCAAGTACCTCCAGGATAAGCTCAGTGTTTCTGCTGCTTCCTTTCCCCCCGTAGTCGTGATCGCCACTCCGGCGACGAGTGAGTGGCGGAGGCTCCAGCTGTGACGGAGGAGAAGATGGAATTCGACTTGGTCATAGAGGAGGTACCGAGCATGCTAGAATTGCTTCTATTAAAGCAATTAGGGGTTTGACTAATTTGGCATTGAAGGAAATTAATGAAATGATTGAGGGATTGCCGAAGAAATTTAAGGATGGGGCTTCGAAAGATGAAGTTGAGGAGGCGAAAAAGCAGCTTGAAGAGGCTGAAAACTGCTAAGCCAATGGAAAAATGTTTAGGAATGTGCTTGATGTATTGATTCCTAATTTCCCTAATTTACAACACATCTGTTTGGAAACTGGAAGGAAGCATTACATTGGTCCATTTGAATCCTTTGGCAAAATAAAAACAAATGATACTCCATACCATGAGGATTTATCCCAGAAAAAGCTTGTTGAATGCTCAAAACATTTTCATTGTTGGAGACTGTGGGAGGTGCGATGGTGTGTTGGTGGATGGCGACGACGTGTTGGTGGATTCTGATGGTTGCACAGGCTGGGTGGGGTGAAGAAGGAGATGAACATTATTATTTCTTTTAATTATTACTTCAATTATTTTATGGGGATAAATAGAAAAGTTATCATTTTTCCCTTTTAAAATTTGGTAAAATTTAATATTCTTGGTCAACTAGACGAAAAACGTCATTTTGGACCTCTTATGCATATTTTTGAAACGTTTGGGATCTTCGCTAGCACAAAATAAAGGTTTGGGAAAAGTTTGTAAAAGTCTAAAAGGTTTGCTTACCGTGACTGCAAATTTCCCTTTTACTTATTGGCTTATAAGTGACTTTTACCATCAATAAGTTACTGATTTTAAAACTAAAAGTCTAGTATGAAAATAGGAGATTTATTTTTAATGAAATTTACTGTATTTAATGATATTTAAAAATAAAAATTACTTATAATAAATGATAATTTCAACAAGAAAATGATTTTTTTACTCTATTTTTTTTTCAAAAAAAGGAACCCACTAGGACACAAAGTGGTCACCTATTGCAGCTCATTTACCGTAACAATGTTAAAAATTTTGTTTAAAAGTGGAAACAAACAAACAGGAAATTACACATGAAAATAAATTACTATTTTTATGAAACAAAACGAGCAATTTTCATTATAATAAATCGTCGCAAACTACTAGGATGAAGAAAGAAATACAATCGCACAATCATTTCAGTTGCAACCGGTTCGAGAAAAATAAGAAATCATAAATGTTATTCTATTTCTATCTCTAGTTATTAGTTATGAAATAGTATGACCACATACATCTCAACGTAAAACTAAAATATCAAAAATTAATAAAGCGTATAGAATGAAAATGTACGAAAACTTTAAATTGTGAATAAGTTAAAACACGTCAGACAGTAAATTTTCAGTTCGAAACTTTCAAAGATTTAACATTTTTCAATAGGTAAAAACTTTACAATTCTTGAAATTTTGAATTTTGTAATGATTTTTTTTTCTCATAAAAGAGTTAAATTAGTAAATGTTATTTTATAAAAATATTATTACTACTTAAAGCATAAAATCAACTTTTAGTTAGAATTTTACAAGATTTTCTTAAATTCTACAAAATATTTTATTTAATTTATTCGTTTTTGAATGGTTTCAAGTTTCGTCGAATATTTTGGAGTTAAATATCTTAATTATGATTCACAAATATATTCTAGTTGCTATTAAATTTTAAGATTTTCTAAAAATCGTTCTCAAATGTTTTCTGATTATGAATTTTAAAATTTATTCAAATAATCACTAACTTACCAAATTATTATTTCATGGATTTCTTTGTCTACCGTGTCATCAAACTTTGTACTTGACATGGATCATGATGAACTTATTTTTTCTAGACAAATATGGTTCATATCGTACTAACCAATTTGCCTTCTAAAAAGAGAGGTTTCTTCCTCACAAAAGCCAAGTCCTACTGAACTTTAAAAATGGCAACTTTTCAGTCAACTCCAATCTCTCTCTCTCCAAAGCTCTCGCATTTTCTTCCCAAATTTCAACACTCCATTTCAAAATCCCTTATTTTCCCCTCAATTTCAAACCCTAAACCCAAACCCTCCCTCAATTTCAAGAATAAAATGTCAGTTAGAACTCAAACCCAAGCAGCAGGCACTGATCTTGATCCAAGCCTGATGCAACAGGCCATTCAGCTGGTCCAATCATCGCCGCCCACGTGGCAATCTGCCATCTTCAGCAATCTTGTGATCTTTCTTCTGGGCTCTCCTCTTCTGGTATCTGGATTGTCTCTTCCCGGCATTGGGGCTGCTTTCTTGCTTGGTACTCTCACTTGGCGGGCTTTTGGCCCTTCTGGGTTCCTTCTTGTGGCTACCTACTTTGTCATTGTAAGCTGAATTTTTCTTGATCTATTTCGTATCTTTATTATTTTGATAAATGGGTATTGGAATTTGGAAGTGTATAAATTGTTTTTGATTGAATGCACTTGTATGATCAATGTTGTGCAGTACTGTATGATCATAATGTTGAGGGAATTGATCTGTTGAAAGAAAGGAATAAATATTATTTTGATTTGATTTGATTTTATTTTTTTTGCTGGTTTCCTTTATTTGGTTTTGGTGGATGCTTAAAGAAAGAAAGCGAAGATAATGAAAAATGGCAAAAGTTCTGGATTTCAGAAATTTTGAGTATTTTTAGTTAGAAATGCCAATCGATTAATTGGGAAAATTGCCAGGGCACAGCAGCGACGAAGGTGAAAATGGCTCAAAAGGAAGCGCAAGGGGTTGCGGAGAAGAGGAAAGGAAGAAGAGGGCCAGGAAGTGTGATTGGTTCGAGTGCCGCTGGCTGTTTTTGTGCTTTCCTGTCCATCAATGGGATTGGTGGTGAGGCATTTGCTCGCCTTTGGGAACTTGGATTTGTTGCCAGTTTCTGTACGAAACTAAGTGATACAGTCTCAAGTGAGATAGGAAAGGCGTATGGCAAAACGACGTCAGTACTACTCATCCTTCAATAGTCCCATCCGCCATTCTTATGTGGAAATTAACTCCATTCTTGATTCTTATAGCAATACTCTTTGTTTCCCTTTTACTTGGCTCCCACAAAATGAAAGAACTATGTCTTTTGATTACTACGGTTTTGTCTTGAATGGTTATTGTCCTAGCCAGAGCTAGTGTTTTGATTTAGTTAACTAGAATGACATTATTGTATTTGCAGTTATTTAGTCACAACATTCAAGATAGTTCCAAGGGGAACGGAAGGGGCAGTTAGCGTTGAGGGAACTCTCGCCGGATTTCTAGCTTCTATGCTTCTTGCTTCTATTGGTTGTCTAATGGGTGAGGTAGGATTTGCTATCCCTCTCTTGTCAAATTATTTTCAAGAAGGATTGGTCAGTTCCTCCATGTTTTCTTAGTTTTGTAATTCTTCATTTGCTTTCGTTATAACATTTATAACACAAACCTAATAAAAATAAATCAATCAAATTGTGCAAGTATACAAAGACGATTGGGGCTAGATGAATGATTGAAATGAGACACTTTCCTTTTGTTGTGAAAGATTATATATGCTTGGAACACATTTCAACTACAACTTTGCATATGGCTAATCAAGAAACTACGCTGCAACAGATAAACGCTCTCGAAGCCATCATATGCGTTGTTGCTGCCCAGATTGCTAACCTTGGTGAGAGTATTATAGGTGCTGCCCTCCAAGAGAAAGAAGGATTCCAATGGGTTAGTGATTAATTTAAACCCATTTTAATGCATTCCTATTATCTTGTTTCTAAAGATGAATGACGTAAGTTTGGTTCATGTGAGCTTAATCGCCGTCACCTTTCATAGTTGAGCAAACATATCTTCCTTTTTCCTGTGTGTAAGCTTGCTTGCAAGTGAATTGAGTGTCTAATTACCGTCTTAACTCGTGCTTTTGTTATCCTTATTTCACCTTCTCACTCTCTTTCTTGATTTGCAGCTCAACAACGATGTTGTTAATGTCATCAATATATCTATGGGAAGCATTTTAGCAGTCCTCATCCAGCAAATAGTTCTCCAAAGTTGGCATGCATAGTTTACAAAATTAATCTGCTAGCACAATCCCCTGGCTGCATGTCCATGAAATCATGTTTGTCAATGCCGAAGAATCCATAAATATCAAAAAGGAAAAAGGAAGAGCAAAGAATACAAATGTGCACTCTCTCTCAGATTCTCCGTTTGTCGTACCAAAAACGTTGCATGATTTTATGATTCTTTAACTCTCCTAGCGTAACATCAGATATCTTCATCTGTGAATTCCATTTCTTGAAGCCCAATGGTACATATCTAGCAGGGTTATTCGCAGGGTAAATTATCAATTTTCATCGTCATACCTTGTGTTATATGTTTTGTTTTGTTTCTGTTTTAGAGTAGCATGTCCCATACAAGCAACAAAGGGTGGCATGATAATAATTTTCAATGCGCTCTCCAGTCGGTCGATTTGAACACAAATTGAAAAGGAAGATTCAGTTAATTTAGAACATCCAACTTCAAATATCAAAGTTAAAGGAGCTACATTTTCTTCGTTTTGATGACAATGGAACAGTAGTAAAATAAAAACAAACCTACATACAAGAGAGAGGACAATGGAACATTAGCATGACGAAACAAACCTACATACAACAGAGTAGTATATGCTCCCCCACATCTAACTGCTCAAACAAACCAAGCACAACAAGGCATGGATCCTAACCATTGCACGGGTAAAACACTAGGAGCATGATTCAGAATTGCCTTCTCCGTTTTGAGTTATTACCATGCAACTGAGGATGGTGTTGGAAGTTTTGCAAGGGAGAACTTATGTCAGGCACAAATACAGAAGAATCAGATGGCTTCTGGTAGTCTTTAGACCAGTAAAGCACCGATGATGTAGGTGGAGAAAGGATCTGTGGCACAGTAAAAAATGCATCTGGCGCCTGCCCAAAACACTCGTCACCATCCAATTCTCCAACTGCGGCTTGAAAACTCGAGGAGCGATCTGATCCTTGCTTCCCGCTATCAGCCTGATGGGATATCGATATAGAAGACATAAATTAAGGTTGGTGAACATTAACAAAACAATTGCAACTTAAGTTTTTAATGCTTCAGAAATTGATGAAGTATAAACAATATTGTTCCACAGAAGGAAATACACCAATAAGTACATCAATAATTCGTCACAATTTTTGGTAGTTCATTCTCCACTTCTGCTTCACAACTCAAAAGCAATTTACCAAGCCCACAAAGGAATGCACAAGTAATGCTATGGTAACGTAGCATTTGACGCCATTTGGCACTTTGGACATCCATTATGTCAACGTCTATGTTCATGTAGCTTAATTCGGAATATAAACCTTCGTCTGTTCCCACTCCAGCCCCAAGGTAATCCGACCATATCTCAAATTTGAATGGTTGTCACTGGTCTTTTCATAAATTAAATCAACTGCGTATTCAGAAGATAATTTATTGTAGTCTTTCCTATCACAGCACCAAGATTTAGTGCCAAAGCAAGCCTATACTAGACAACCATTTAAAATTATCTCCGATCAAAATCCTTAACCACACCAGCTCCACCACTAACTTGCACAAGTGATACTTAAAAATCAAACCATATACATCAGCTAAATGATTTTTTCCAGTTTTCAACCTTGCCTATAGCTGGAAATCAAGTTCACGGAATTTAAATGAGTAAATGCAGCTTCATATGAAAGTGGACAATACGTGTGCAGGGGCATGGGCACAATTCCACAGGGAAGGGTTGCATGAATTTCATTTTTCTTTATTTATTTATTTATTTATATTTTTTCTTTTTGGTAGGGGAGCTGGATGGATAGAGAGGACTTCAACCCAATCTCGAAATTGTTGCACTGACATTTTTTTTTCTTCTTTCTTTTTTTCCTGTAGGCTAGCTTGGCCCCTTCTTTAGATAAAGAATTTCCTGATTTGTATATGCCCATATGATAGAATGGAGAAACTCCTTACATAATGTGTAATGTATCAATTAGTTTTTCCAATGGGGGAGATGGCTGCATTGACTAAAGCATTTGATTGCTAATCCATTGTATGAGTTGTTTCTATTGAGGGATCAAATCCCTTTTGTTGATGACTTGATTTGTCTTTCAAAATTTCCAAATCTTAGTTAGGTGTGATAAATACAATCCTAATTGAATATAAAGCAAAAAAAAAAAAAAAACCTTAGGGCTTTACTGTCTGCGCCCAGGATTTGAACTTCATGTTTACGGAATATTTGGAGAAAGAAAATCAAAGCCAGTGAAAATTAAAAGACGACCAACATAAATTGATAGAATTTACAACTCACGGCATACCTTGGATGAGCCATTATCCATGAAATTATAGTTCTGATTGAAATCACCAAGAAAATCATCTAACTGCCATTGGGAAACTCCAGTTACTGAACCTCCAGTAGAAGGTACATATGACGATATCAAACCCTCACCACCATTGGCTTGGAGAGGTAAAGCTTTGACACGTTGACCAGTCGATGACACAGGGGTGGTCCGCTTTTGAAGTGGAGGAGCCTCTGTTTCAGAGGTTTTCTCATTACAGAGGGACTTACCCAAGGACACTGATGGACTAGGTTCGGCAGCTTCAAGGCCTACTTTAACTCCGGTAAGTAAAAACCTTTTGTGAGCAGACACCAAGGGGTTTGCTGTGTGTATAGCAACATCACACTTCCTGCAAAGTAAAGCTCGATCCTCTAGGCAAAAGAAATAACCAAATGTTTCCTGCAAAAAGGTAGGAAGGATGTCAAATCCCTAATAGGGAAATGACACTTACGGGCTCTGTCTAAAAATATTACCACAAGAGAACAAGATTAAGATGGTGAAGCTCAAATTGAAAGCCCACATATCTGGTATCCAGTAAGAAGATATAAAACAAAAGAATATTCCTTGAAAAATTAAGTTTCCCAACCATGAAAACCTTTTGTAGTTACCAAATTAGAGATAATCAAACACTTCAAGCGGTAAATGGTACAATGTCCAGGTAACGTTATTGAAACATTTGGAGTATTTCAGCAGATCTGACACGAGATAATGCATGAAAAATCAAATGCTTGGAAAAGATAGTTTGATGCCTAAATACATCTACATGTGTTGTATGATTGAGATGAAACCGACATAAAGTCTTAACAGCTCTGTGAATAAACATAACATGGGCCACATTATCAATCAGAAATCACCCTCTATAAAAGCTCTAGGACGAAAATAATATGCAGTTTGGTCAATCGCACCTTACCATGTAGTCATGTAGATGAAGATGTAGCTTATTTGAAGCTTGCATTTGAATGTGATCTGATGTCAAACGTGGAAATTCTGAAATTCAGCATGGACTAAAGAAAATACTTTATAGTTCTTAGCTCGACTCAATAATTTATAAATGTAGAGATAAAAACGATAGATTTTCCTATTTCAAGCCAGCATTTACTTCATATGCTGCACAGATGTGTTTTGGTCCCATATCAACACCCGCCCATGAGATAAGGTATAGTAGGGGCTAGATACGGCATTTGGACTAGAACATAAATTTTTAGTAGCAATGCACAAACCTCACACATGCAACGGTGAAGCCAGCACCCAGCGAGCCTAGTGAGCGGTTTTACATTTTAGGCATTTATGTATTGATATTGAAGAATATTTTTATATTATTCAAATAAATATTAAACGATCGCTCTAGCTCACTCTAGTTCCTAGATCCACCCCTACACGCAGGGCATCTTTTTGGCATCCTAAAGATGATTCAATTACAATGCATGAAGATTATTGGTTCAAGACAAGCTTTTCAGATTAAATTCGGTATTCCATCCTGTGGCAGACATATGCTTTGAGTCAAGCAGTAGGGTACTTTTTTATAGGAAAAGATGCCACGAAAAAAGGAAATTAATTTGAACCCAACACAGCAGGACGAACATACAACCAGAAGGACATTAATCAGCTACAAATTCTAAATAAGCCAAGCCCAATTCAAACAAGTTAACATTTTAAAGTACCTGAAGAGTTCCAGCCAAAAGCCATCACCAAGGAAAACCAAAATGACTTTAAATATGCACAGTTTCTTGTACTCGGTAATTTATATCATAAGCTAGTATTAATCGTTGTAATCAAAAGTTGTGCTTTTCACCTTCTGCAAAGCATTACCATACTCGTTATTTCTTGTATAAGTAGAGTCCATGGCGTATCCAAATTGTTTTCTTGTTTCAGATGATACTTATCAAAGAAATCCTCTATTTTTAACTATGAAGAATCTGTAGACAGAACCAAGTTATGTATATAATCAAGAAAAAAGGGAAAAAAAATCCAACCCCAGTCAATAGCATAAGAAATACGTCTCTTTATTCTCCTTTTTGTATGAGAGACCACAAATGATAAAAAATAAATAAATCTCATCCCCAATAAATTTGGAGTTAGCTACATGAATCATTAGCTGTCATTCCACAATCCATTGAGAGATCTAAAACGACTAGATCTTTAGTAACTCCACAAGCTAAGTTAATTTAGGTCTACCCCTCCCTCTTCTACATAGCTCTACAAATTTGCATCACTCTTATAACACGAGCATCTTTACAAGAAGCAGAGCACGACCCGACAGCATTACTCTTCCTTCCCTTAATTTATTCTCCATCAAATAAAGTGTTCTCATTTCTAATCTTATCCATCTAAGTATTATGAATCTTGCACATCCATCTTAGCATCCTATTTCCACAGCATTTAATCTTATGAACATCTTGACCTTTAACAGCCCCCACACTTGGATCATAAATGGCGCAATCAATTTCACCAGGACTTCTCATTTTACCTTAATAAAATCTTCCCCTCAGATACAATTCCCTAACCCTGCTTCATTTCATCTACCCCGCTCTAATCCTGTGTATTTCTTCGTCTTCAATCCCACCGTCCTTACTGATAATTGCGCTTGGGTAAAAGGCTTAAACAATCACTTTCAGAACAACCCAATCCTCAGTGGTAACTCCATTATTATCCTTAGTTATCCTGCTACTAATTACTAAATGATATTGCATGTATTCTATCTTAATTCTTCTTAAACCTAAAACCTTCAGATTTCAGAGTACCGCTACTTCAAAAATATGCCATCGACGAATTACAAATGCCGATAGACCTCACCTTGAACACATGCTAATGCTATAAGCTCGTTTAATACTAGTGAACAAAAAGATAAGGATATAAGCAAAACCTTGCCTTTTGGCACCAAAAAATTAAAAATAAAAGTAAACTACATAAAAATCTGGACACCTTTGCAAAAAGCATTAAAATAATAAAGCATATCCATCATAAGTTCATAATATTGGCTTTGGACTTTGGAGCCACATGAAACATAAAATAGATAAAATATAAAAATATAAAAAAAAAAATTGTCCCCTTATGATTGATATATTCCAAGTTAAGTCACACGGATCACCATATCCCCAAAATATAATATTACTAATTTATCACAACATCCAACTAACTAAAGAAAATACAAAATATTTATTACCTGACAAATGTCACACTTGGGCATCTGACCGGAAGAGTTAGTGAGAAGAACTCTCTGGTGCTTACTGGCGAGTTTGTTGGCAGCGTGCACCTTCTGATCACAACACCTGCACAGCGCTGCCTCGTCGGCGCAACACAGTAAAACAGCCTCCGCCACCCCACAGGCGTTGCACTGAATCTTCATCCTAACTCGGTTCAAATCTCGATCTTCCAAGTAGGTGAGATTTGTTAAATCTATGAATAGCAGGATGGTAGAGTGTGGTACAAGAGGGTTTAAGAATGTGTACTGATGCTTTTAATTGACGGCGTGACATAGTGAAG
>CAIGRL010066496.1:680-11938 GCA_903798325.1 Fraxinus xanthoxyloides | reverse complement strand
AAAATTTTCCTTATTTTTAACTACTTATTCTCCATCAAATAACTATTTTAAAATGCACTTTTTGTAAAAAAAAAAACAAAAAAATGAGTATCAAATGGAGCTCTTAATATTTTATTACTGACAACTGTCGACGATCCAGGGCCACCCATGTTGACTCAAAATTCTGGGTCCGTCACTGCTCTAACTACAAAAAGTTTTCTACTTTAGTGTCAATCGATAAAAATAAGTTTCAAAATATCTATTTTAAAGTAGAAAGTGTGTTTGATTTACTCTCGAAATTGGTTTTTTGAGGGCCCCCCTATATATAATGCATTTTGGAATAGTAGATTGATGGAAAATATCTGATTGAAAAAAAAAGAGTGAAAAATATGTTTCGAGAAAATTTAGGATAAAACAACGTATAAGTATTGAAATATTAAATAAAAGATGAAGAAAAAATAATAAATGTTTATTAAAATGCAAAATAAATATCCAAAATAGAAAATATTTTTGAAGAGTATAAAGATTTTAAAATGCTCATTTTTATTCATAAGCTGTCCATAAATAATATCTTGAAGATGCTCTGAGTGATTTATTAACTTCTCTTCATCACATGACTTTCAGGGTGGGTTTCTTCAAGTTTTTGACAATTCATTTTATTTTTTAATCTTTACTTATTTTTAAAAGTTAAATTATTCAAATATATTTGATAAACTAAGGTTTTTATTGTTTGTCATATTTTTTTAAATAATTTTAATAATCATCTTCTATTAGAACTAATAAAATTTCGTGAAAATTTTTATTTAAAGTATTAAATTCTAAAAAAAAATTAAAAAATAAACAGCGCGGGGTTGGGCACTCGTTACCTGTCCCCGACACGAATACTTGATTATGCGGGTATTTCTCATCTCAGGACGAGGCCCGCAGATATCGGGTTTGTCAGAGTTTTTTTTGCCATTTCTAAGCTATATTCCAATACCTTGCTAGTAAAACAATAAATTGAGGACTAACAGTGCAATTTTCCCTATCTAGAATACTAACAAAAGGAATGCTTTTAAAAAAAGTTAATATTATATGATTATATCCAATGACGGTGCAAATTGCACTTTTAACCAGACGTGGGCCGTTACTATCAGTAGGTAATTAATTATGCTTTTTAATCCAAATTAGGTATGATTAAATCAATAGTCAACTTTTAAAGATATTTTCCCGAAAAAGACTGCTTACTTAAATTGTAATGGCGTCACGCTTTATATAACTGTTTCCATCAAAGCCCACTAACTTTTTATTTTTGAATTAACTATGTAGTAAAAATCTTGAATTGATGGACAACTATAAAAGGAAAAATATTTATATACATACTAAATAATAGATAAGTTATTTTACTCTTATTTGTCGGTATCTCGAGGACGACTATTTTTCTTAACATACTTAGATTATTTTTTTTATCAATGACTTGATATGTGCAAAAATTTCATAAATTTGAATATTTTCCCTAACTTCAAAAAACGACCCTCTCCCCATTATACTTTATGTTGTATTCATCTACGACACACCAGATATTTATAGACCTCCTAGCTATCGAAGTTGGGGTAGGAGCCTAAGTGCACATTGGGAAAACATTATAATTTTCTGGTTAAACATTAGTTTCAATTACATATTTCGTAATATTCATAACTACTACCAATTTGTCAACACCTCATTTCTATATAATTTTATTAAAACAAGCCTCGAAACTTCCATGCCAAAGTGATTTACAAGAAAAAGAAAAAGAAAAAAAAAAAGAATTATATTAAGGTTTAGTTTGGCAGGACTTTTGAAAAGTTCAAATGGATTTTGAGATTAAAAGCTAATTTTGGACATATTTACATAATTTTTTAAAATTATTTTATCTGATTAGAAAATGTTTTAAAGAAAGATTGCTCAATATGGCTTATCTAAAAGGCTCTTCTGAAAAAACAAAAATAGTAGTCGCAAAATGAACCTTAATTATTTTAAAATTTAAATGGTTAAAATATAACGAAACATTATCAATATCTTTAACAGACTCAAGTATGAATATTAAAGTTAAGCCTCCGTTTGATTTTCCTTTTTGAAGTAAAATGTATTATGGAATAGTGATTTTTTGGATGTATATAGTTAAAAAGTAAGAAAATTTCTTTGAAACACTTATATAATTATTTTATGAAAGAATGTTTGATTGAAAATGAATTTTAAAATAATATATTCTTAAAAAAATTGTTCCTCAAACAAAACATAATCAACTATGACAGATACCAACCAAAAAGACCTTTCTGTGACGTTAGATTTTTAGTGGGACCCAAATGATCAGCAAAGGACGGTGGTCAATGCATTCGGGTGAACAGTTGATCGGTAAGGTGGAAACGGATTGCCAGATGTGAGTTTCATCTTCTTTTTCTTTAGAGAACAACAAGGAAAAGCCAAAATCACACGTTAGGTAGTTGAAAAATCACTCAAACCGGAGCCCAAATGGCAAATGGCCCCACGCCCCTACTGGTTGAAATATTATAAAAATAAAAATATCGTAAGATCCCGTGAATATTTTAACTTTGAAAAAAAAATTATTCTAAGGGTATGTTGCTGACAGCATTCTAAAGATAAAGAGATGGTGATAATAGTTGACTTTTGATAAAGATTTGTACACAATATTTATTTAAATAGGTTTTGTCATAGTCATTTAGCCCACTTTCATTAAAATAATTTTTTTAATTCCTTATCCCCATTTTTAATAACACATTTACAAAATAAAATATGTTGCACATAAATTCGAAACTTTCTCTACTTTTTTATCACATATTATCCAAAAAAAATCACTTGCGAAACTGAGTGCATTAGAAGGGAAATCGACCACATTAGAAATGTTGTTTTAAATACATAAATGAGTGATTTTTTTTTTATCATAGTAACTAAACCTACCCGAAAATGAATGGAAATTTGGACAGAATAACACCAAAAGAATGAAATGCAAAGATTGATGTAAAAGTTGAACTCTTTATCTTTCATATGAATTTGCCACACACATGTGCCTACGGATTATGGAAATCATCTTGTAAGATATAACGATCAACTTCTTGTGTTTGCAACACAAGAAACGAGAAATTAAATGAAGCTTTTGTACTCCTTTTATAGTGAAAAAGAAAAAAAGAAACAAGAATTTAATGCAAAATTCTGGCAAGAAAAGATGTTATATGATATGGTTTGATTGCATAGAATGATTGCATAGAATATGAGTGAATGAAACCAACTCATAGGGGTCCAATTTATAGAGGTCGAGGAGGTGCACACAAAGTGACACAACTCAAAACTCAACCTGTTTCACAAAGTGTTGCACAAGTTGATCTATCGCTTGCCGGCACTAGCTATTCGCTCGAGTGCACATTTTAGAGACTTCCTGCCAATCGGAGCTAGAAAATTCAGATCTTTTATTTCAAAAATCATGTTTTCCAACACCACTTCTTTTACTAATTTTTCATTCATCTGGAAATAGTTTTCAACGTCCAAATATATCAAATTCATCTACTCGATGATAGAACATGATCAACCCATTTTCGCCAAATTCAAGTAACAAGACCCATTCAAATATTTGGTTAAAGTTTGATAAAAATCAACTTCCCCTGCATACATATTATTTTTGGAAAGTATAATTTTTCTGATTCAAAGACTAGTTTGAAGCTATTCTTGCTAAGTAAAGAACTCGAAATTAAGGTTGAGTTACTTGCCCGATGTAATCTTCAATACCACTTTGCCTTGTCTTTCAACCTTTGAACTTGAAGAATTTCACATGAACAATTTCTCACCATTAGTTGAAGTTATAGGATAAGAACATACCCTTGTTAGCACAGATGTGACGGGTAGCACCCATATCTACTTACCACTCCACAGGATTTCCAATATTGTTACATTCTAAAACAACGATCGACAAGTTAATTTCTAATATTCCATCAAATAATGCATTAGATTCAGTGATATTAGCTTGTGCTAGATTTTTTGGTTCGCAAGATTCATTTGAACGATGTCCAGCCTTTCTGTAGTTGTAACAATTTTCCTTGAACTTCTTTACATTCTTTTTATTTCCTTGCTTGAAGGATTCTATTGAATGCTTTCTCTTTTTGATCTTATCATTGGTTTCTACCCTATTAGCTTTTGCTTGTGGTGTATGACTTCCAATACACACGTCCAACTTTCTATTGTCTTACTCGATTCTCAACCGGACAATGAGCTTTTCAATATTCATCTCATTGCGCCATCCTTGAGATCATTCTTAAAATCCTTCCACATGGGTGGAAGATTCTCGATAATTATAGCCACTTGAAATGATTCACTTAAAGACATGTTGTTGACATGAATGTCATGAAAGAAATACTTACATTTCTTGTACTTGACCAATACCATATTGGAATCTACCATCTTGTAGTCCAAGAACTTCTCGACAATAAATTTCTTTGTTCCAACATCTTTAGTTTTGTATTTCTTCTCCAAATATTCCCAAAGTTCCTTTACATATTTGTTGTTCAAGTCATTCAGAAAATAATTCTTGCATAGAAAATCTGAATGTTTCCAAGCATTTAATGCTACCAATGATGCCCTATTATTTTCCCCTTCTTATACAGCGAGAGTATTATCATTTAAGAATTTTTCCAAGTTAGTGTTTTAAGATAGAATAACATTTTCTGTTAACATCTCTTAAAGTCAACCATACTAAACTTTTCCAATTTATCTCCATGTGAAGTGGAGGTTTAATGAACGGTAGAAGGGAAAACCGCAATTGGAGAAACCACAAAGAAAGGAACCACGACCGGATGAACTACTTCCAAAGCACCCACATTCGAAGTCATTACATTCATATCCGAAGTAATATCGGTGTTGTTGTCAGCAGTAGTCATGTATGTTTAAACAACCATAAGATCAACGAAATACAAGTTCAAAACCCAATAAAGAGTAGAAAAGTTAAACCGAAAATGAAATTCAATTTAATCGAGTAAAACATAAATTTAGTAAACAAATCACTCAAAAAAAACTCGTCTTAAGATTGTTGTTTTAAATACACAAATGAGTGATTTCTTTGTCATAGTAAATGGCTTACCAAACCTACCCAAAAATGAATGGAAATTTGGATATAATAACACCAAAATAATGAAATGCAAAGATTGAGACAAGAGTTGAACTCTTTATCCTTAAAATGAATTTGCCCAACACAGGTGCCTATGTATTATGACAATCGTTTCCCAAGATACAACGATTAACTTTTTGTGTTTGCGGTACTTCAAAACATAAGAAAGACAAACTGAATGAAGCTTTTGTACTCCTTTTAGAATGAAAAAGAAACAAGATTTGATGCAAAATTTTGACAAGTAAAAAATGTTATATGATATGCTTTGATTGCATAGAATATGAGTGAATGAAACCAAGATATAGGGATCCAATTTATAGAGGTTGAGGAGGTGCACACGAAGTGACACAAACCAAAAAATAACTTGTTTCACGAAGTGTTGCACAAGTTGATATGCCACTTGCCTGACGATGGTTGTTCGCTTGAGCGTCCATTTTAGAGACTTCGTTGCTAGCCTGTTATTGGGCCACCACTCGAGCGATGATCATGTATAGAAAATTCCGATTTTTTATTTTAGAAATCGTGTTTTCAACCCTAGTTCATTCACTAATTTTTCATTCATCCGAGAATATTTTTCAACATCCAAATATACCAAATTCATCAACTCAACGAGCAGAACATGATCGACCCATTTCTCGTCAAATTTGATTAGCATGACCCATCTAAATATTTGATTAAAATTTGAAAAAAATCAACTTTTTATAACTATTTTCCAACAAAAATTACCTTTTGGGAGGTCTGTTTGATATTCAAAAATTGCTAGGCAATAGTCGGACAAGTAGTTATTCAACACATTATTTTTTTCCCCTTATTTTCCCATTATAATGACCATCAAACAAGGACTTAATATTAACAACTGAATATTAAAACAACTTAAAAGTATATAGGTTAAACACAATAAATAAATATATTTTAATTCAAATATTATATGTTGTGCACTAGGCATATTGTTTCCTTTTTAGTCGATGAATATTAAATATAAAAGTACATTTTGACAAGACAAGTAATTACTATTTATTTATTGCTCGTTTTTATCAACTTTTAATTTTAGCAACTAAAAATGAAACCCAAATAAAGGCAATATGTCCTGAATTATATTGCCTTGAACAATAACAATCACTTGAAATATTTTCTTTTTCAAATCTTATGTACTTTGATGCACCCCTAGCATCTAAGTTCGAATGTTAGTAATCAAATTCGACCTGATTATTAATCCATTTATAGTATTCATCACTGACTCCATCATTCGACCTGTATTATACACAGTCTGTAATGATTATAATTTTTATGAATTTAAAAAGTGAACTTATAATAAATTTCATTCAGTAGAAAAAAGTACTCTCTTAAGGACCCGTTTAATGTAAACCTTTTTGTAAATAAACTCTGTAAAAATAATTTTTGAAGAATGCATGATTAAAAAGTAAGAAATATTATGAATTCACATGTAAAATTATTTCTTTCAAATTTTAAAGAATTTTTACTAAACATAAGCTAAAATATATGTGTTATGAATAAAGTGGATACATGATTGCTCTGTTTATTGTGAATATTGAGGGTAAATATGTGGTACAATATGAAGTAAATATCACAAATACAAAAGATAATTAGTAGAGGAAAGAATCACTAAATATGGAAAAAGAATATAAAGATATTGTGTTTTCAATATTGTCTAACTAGTCTAAATTACAATGAAGAGCAAAATATATATAGAAAATGTCTCAAACCCTAGAAAGAGTTATAAATGAAAAGGAATGCTAAAAACGCATCGAAAATGCAAAACAGGTCTGGGTCTGAGGAATTGTCGCTCGAGCGGCAAGCAAGCACCAAGTGAGTGGTGACTTCTACGACGAGCAGCACGTTGCCGCCCCAGTGAGCTCCAGCATTCTTGTTTTGAGCGCTAGAGCGGGAGATAGACACTTAGCGAGCGATAATGCGCTAAAAATTCCTCATTGGCCCATATCTTGACCTCTTGAAGTCTAATACAAATTTTAAATTCCAAAAGTGAATTTCAACTAGAATTGCCAAATAGATTTCGAATAGAATTCTCAAATAACATTCAAAATAGAATTCGACTCACACTCTAATTCTAACAATATGCCGGATCAAATGAAAAATAAATATATAAATTATCTTAAACTATAACAATTAGCGTTCGTTTGAGTCCCTTATTTTGCCTAAAATGTATTTTGATAGAAAATGTGTGGTTAAAAAATAAAAATAAAAAATTGAACTTACATGTAATACTATTTTATTGAAAAATGTTTGATTAAAAATAAGAGAGATAATGTGTTTTGAAAATAAAGGGATCAAAAAAGGGCTAAATCTTATTTTCAAAATAGAATAATGCCATTTGTACAGTGATTATTAACTTTTGTTGGCAATCCATTTGCCCTCAAGACAATTTGGTAATGATTTTTAAAATAGATGTTGTAGATTTTGCCAATTTATGGTTGTCAATAAAAAATGTCAACTATAGTTGTACATATAGCATGATTTGTAAATGTGAATTACAAACATTAACATGATATTAAATATGTCGTTTAATTTCACATTTTATTTAACCTATAATTACCGTTATCTAAATCCGGGTTATATATCCTCCAGTTATGTAAACAATACGCGTCACACTCCTCATGAAAGTGACTCCATACATGGTCCCAGAATAAAATATTGTTCAATAAATAAATCATCGGGCAGCAGTAACATACAGTTGACGATAGATATTTGCAGTTTCAAGCTATTTCTACGTTTCGGGATTTGAGGCATTTGGATTTCACTCATTCCAATATCTCAAAATAAATCAACTGGAAATTACTGAAAAAAAAAGGGAAAAAAAAACATCATTCCTTCTTCTTTGACCAGTCTCGTGCTCCATCTCTGTTTAGGTATAATTCTTTCTATCTCTGCAAATGCATATTAACATATGCGTGTATTGGTTAATTATTGTTTCAGGAAATAAAGCTCGAAGCCTCGAAGATGAAACTCGAGACCATATGGATGCTTGATTATTGGTTTAATTTTTGTAGTATTTTTCAGTTTCAAGTTTGGATCAAAGTTTTCAAAATTTTGTTACTATTTAGTTTTTGATCAAATTATCCAGAATTTTTTTCCTTTCTGCTGTTGCTTAAAGATATAGTTAACTAATGTGTGTGTGTGTGTGTGTGTGTGTATATAGGTTTTACAGTTTACACATTGTTTTGTCCGCTGAAATTTTGTAGGAGAAAGCAATAGCAAAATTTGTTGTAAGATCATATGATTATCGTGCTGCTTGTTTCTTTTCCGACTCATTATTTCCTTTGGGAACTCAAATCTTCGAAAAATAAAGATTATGGTTTCTTGTTGATATAATTAAGCGTTTAATTTTAAAATTCAGAGACAGTCTTATGTTATTGAAACGGACGCAATTTCATTATTTGAAGATAAGTTGAATTGAAATAGATATATCTTCTCTGTATACTGTTACATTGAGAACAACTAAATGCTATCGATCTTAGTAATCTTAACTTGCGTTTTGATATAACTTATTAAGTTCACAGACACTGATGTTTTTGTAGACTTATGACATGGTGGGTTAATAGTCTCTCTCTAAATCACCTGACTATTAAGCGTGAGCTCCTGGTTCGTGGTGTTTTTGAATAATAGCATCTATGACGCTTCAAGTGAGGACACAATTGGTGATATTTATTGATCAATGTCTCCTTTCATAGGTTAGAAGACGAGGAGTTCTGGAGATTGTTTCATACCGAATGCTTCTCTTCTAGCTCATGATAACTTATATTGCGCATTTCTTCTTAGTTTGGAACTGAGAAGTTTCTGGCATTTTGCATGTCTGGTCCCGTGGCCATTGCTGACGATGTTGAAACAGCTCTCCCCTTGTCAGAGAAGACGAGATCTTTCAATACCATAGTGTATAATGACAGAACCCTCTCAAGTGAATTGGATGGAGAGGTTTCCCATGCTTCTTTCGAGACCCCTGGCTTTAGAACCGAAGAGTTCTTACTGCCAAACGGGGAATCTTATTCTGGGTCCCTGCTGGGAAATATACCTGAAGGTTCAGGGAACTATGTCTGGCCTGATGGTTGCAAGTACGAGGGTGAGTGGAGATGTGGGATGAGGCATGGGCATGGAAAACTTAAATGGTCATCTGGTGCTCTCTATGAAGGTGAATTTTCAGGTGGTTATATGCATGGCACAGGGACATATACTAGACTTGATAATATGTCCTATAGGGGCCGGTGGCGGTTGAATCTCAAACATGGTTTGGGATATCAAATATATCCCAATGGTGATGTCTTTGAAGGATCATGGATTCAGGGAACCCCAGAAGGTCCTGGTAAGTATGTGTGGGCTAATGGAAATGTGTACTTGGGAAATATGAAGGGAGGTAAAATGTCAGGTAAGGGAACACTAACTTGGACCAACGGGGACTCGTATGAAGGAAGCTGGCTAAATGGCATGATGCATGGATTCGGAGTATACACGTGGAGTGATTGTGGCTACTTCGTTGGAACTTGGACCCGAGGCCTGAAGGATGGAAAAGGAACCTTCTATCCAAAAGGCTGCAAGGTTCCAGATGGTCAGCAATTATACCTCAATGCTCTGAGAAAAAAAGGACTGCTGCCAGATTTGAGAAAACAGAATCAAGTTTCCTACTTTCATCATGCTACGTCTGTAGATATGGGAGATATTAAAGTTGGCAGGAACCGAGGTTTTCGTCGGAATTCATCTAAGCTCTCCAGAGGAAACCTATTAAATCTAGAACAGCCCCGTCCAGAAAATGCATCTCTGGTAAGAAGTTGGAGCCTTGAGGTATCCATTGAGAAAGTCATTGGACACGATTCACAGTCGAGCATATCTGAGTCTGTTTTAGAACGTAAAGATAATGAGGATGACATCAATTCTCCAATCTTGGAAAGAGAATACATGCAAGGGGTCCTAATCANATTCATCTAAGCTCTCCAGAGGAAACCTATTAAATCTAGAACAGCCCCGTCCAGAAAATGCATCTCTGGTAAGAAGTTGGAGCCTTGAGGTATCCATTGAGAAAGTCATTGGACACGATTCACAGTCGAGCATATCTGAGTCTGTTTTAGAACGTAAAGATAATGAGGATGACATCAATTCTCCAATCTTGGAAAGAGAATACATGCAAGGGGTCCTAATCAATGAGCTCGTTATAAGCAATCGATTTTCACCATCATCTAGAAAAGCAGAAAGGCGGCAAAAAAAACTTGCAAGGGAGATTAAGAGGCCAGGTGAACAAATCATTAAAGGCCACAGGAGTTACGATTTGATGCTCAGTTTGCAGCTTGGGATCAGGTATATACTCTTTTTCATCACTAGTTCATATTGCTTCTTTATTTTCACAGATTTTTTGTTTTTAATTTTTTTATTGTTTGTAATGTATGGATTCTAACCGGGTGCTGTGGCTCTTGGTGAATGTGCATTCTTCCATATGTTCATGCTTCTTCTTTTCCTTGAAAATATCATTTAAATTCCAGTAGATTACTATCATTGACTCAAAACAGAGCTGTATACATGTTCTCCAAAGGTTTGTTTATGTATTTGTAAATTCTTTGTCATGTAGTAGGAAGTCTTTCTATTTCTACACAAAAATTAGCTGTTAAATGAAGACAATAGACTATAATGGAAAAGGAGAGCAGCTGTTTTGGCATACAAAATATTAGACCAGATGACCCTTTGGCAAATTGACAGGACTATATCGGTAATGGGTGGAGAGACCTCCTAGGATTATATTCTAGTTAGTGAGTTGATATTTGACCAATAACAAGCTTCAACACTTCCTGCATGTGTAATTTCTGCTTGCATGTGGATAGTTAATGAGTGCTTGCTGCAACAATGGCACAACTAAATACAAAGGGTATTTATGGCACTAATAAATGGGGAAAGGGTTGTACAATAATGACAGAGATAACAAGCTTCGTCTAAATCTTCGTAAAACCCAGCTGTACTGAGATTTTAAAGCCTCCAGAACTCACATCCTATAGGCAATGAGTGTAGAGCCTCATCAAGGCTCATATTGCTGTTAAAAGGAAGTCTCTTTGGTTGTGAAAATCAAGATCCTTGTAACTGTTGACTGGAAGCCAAGTAGCATTACCTCATAAGATTAAAAAAAAAAAAAAAAAAA
>CAIGRL010066490.1:0-10939 GCA_903798325.1 Fraxinus xanthoxyloides | reverse complement strand
ATGTTTCCAAGAAGTGGGAAATGTGTGCATTTGGATGATTTTAAGGAGTTGACATATTAAGTGGAAAAAATTTAATAAAGGCATATTGATAGAGGAACACAACAAAATATTTTACATTAGGAAACATGCCAATATATTTGGAACAAGAGAAAAATGAAACACAACCTATATAATTGGAACGGAGGGAGTATTATGGAGATTATCATTAAAGAGTCAAAATTTTTATACAGTCCGATAATGCTATCTATTTTGACTATTTATTTTAATTTTCTCAATAAAATATTTATTGATTTATTCTCATATTTTATTTAATATAATTTTTATATGTCAATGACCAATCATTTAAATATAATTTGAATAGTTTAAAAAATAAAATATTTAAATCTGTAACTTATTAAATGCAATAATTGTTGATTAAGAATAGTGGGTGAATTTGACTCTTTAAATTTGAAAAGTCAAACCTACAAGTTAAAATAGAGAGTATTGAAACTTACCACAATACAAGTATACAACTATCATGGGATGGGGATAGACCTCCAAACACATGAACTCGATCTATTGGACTAAGAGGGAATAGACGGGAAGCAAGCCAAGTGATATCGGAAAACAATAAAGAACAATTTGTATTTAGGGAATCTCCTGGAGATTTTTTTATGTATTATTTTGAATATACAAATAAACACTCTGGTATAAAGTGGATTTTCTTATATTTCATACGTACGATTTTTTCCCAAATAAAAAAAGGGACAAAATTCTCACCAAATCTCGGGTTGAAAGGCCCAAATTTGGGGAGTCTAGAACGGCGTCGTTTGCGAAGGGATGCAATTTAGTGGCTCAAATTTATCGATACAAGTCACTTCACGAACCACAGAAAATATGAATGGCCTTGAAAAGTTTAGCGTCAGTTCCAGAACAACAGAAATCCAACATTAATTAAACCCATAATATCTCAAATTCTTCTTCTCTTTCCAAGGTAATGAATTCATCTATCCTAATACTTGATTTATTATTATGAACTAAGTGCGAAGAGTAGGCTACAACTTCTTGTTTCTTTTGCCTTTCTGTTTTGAGTTCTTGAAACTGTAGGCTTTTGAGGATGCATAGATTTTGAGATAATTTTAAATGCCGCCTCTATATTTAGTTGAATTTGATTTGTGTATTTAATTGTTGATATGTGAAAGAATTTGTGTGGGCACAATGCAAGCTCTGAGCATTTGGCCTTCAAGAAGCGAGTCTTGGCCCTCTTTTGTGGTAACCCGATTGGATTTTGAATTTGTTTCTTGTCATAATTCAATTAAAAGGAAGCAAAGAAGAAAAAAAATTGATTTTTGTGATTCTTTGAGTCATGGGAATGGGAATAGTTTTAGGAGCCAAAAATGGGATATGGGATGTAAGTTCTTTTGTATGTACTCTAGACCTGAAGTTTATACGTTCTCTAAGCCAAGGAAAGGTTGTTTTGGTGAATCTTTTGCGTTGACATGGGCATCCAAGGAACGAGCTGTTGGGAACAACGTCATGGAAGAAAACATAGATTCCTTGAATGATTTTTCTGAGAATAAGGACTTTGGTTGCGTTCGATTGGAGAGCATAAAGGAGAGGGGCTCGACCTGTGGCAACGAATATGATAGCGAGAGTGGTGACAGTGATGATAATGATGATGATAATCAAGAACAAGGAGAACTTTGTTTGAAAGAAAAGGTAGGAAGTGAGAATAGTGAAAAGGTGGACTTTGGTTGTGGTCAATTGGAGGGAGTAAAGGGGAGGGACTCGGTCCATGGCAACAAATGTGATACCAAGGGTGATGATGATCGACGACAAATTCATTTGGAAGAAAAGGTACGTAGAGAGAATAGTACAAGGGTTGATGTCCGGGCACTAGCATTGAGTTTACACTCTGCCACAACTGCAGAGGATGTGGATGAGGTTTTAAGGGACAAGGGTGAACTGCCTCTTCAGGTTTATTCATCCGTACTTAGAGGTTTTGGCAAAGACAAAAGGCTAGATTCTGCCGTGGCTCTTGTTCACTGGCTCAAGAGAAAGAGCAAGGAAACGAATAGTTCTATACAGCTCAATGTGTTCATATATAACAGCCTTTTGGGAGTTGTGAAAGAGACTGAAAATTATGATTTTGTTGAACAAGTAGTAGATGATATGGCTGTGGAAGGGGTCCATCCTAATGTTGTGACATACAACACTTTAATGTGTATTTATATAGAGCAAGGTCGGGAAGTTGAGGCTCTTAATCTTTTCGAAGAAATGCCACAAAAGGGGGTATCTCCATCCCCTGCATCTTATTCTACAGCCTTATTTGCTTATCAGAGACTGGGAGATGGATTTGGAGCTTTGAAATTTTATGTTGACGTAAAAGACAAGTACCAAAAAGGTGAAATTGGAAAAGATGATGAAAATTGGGAATATGAGTTTTCAAAGTTAGAGAATTTCTGTATTCGTATTTGCTTCCAAGTCATGCGGCGTTGGCTTGTGAATAGTGATAATTTTAGCACTGACTTGTTGCGACTACTAAAGGAGATGAATCTTGCCGGGCTTCGTCCTGAACGTGCAGAACACGAGCGCCTTGTGTGGGCATGTACTCGTGAAGAACACTGTGCTGTGGCTAAGGAATTGTATACCAGGATAAGAGAATGGGACACTGAAATAAGCTTATCTATATGCAATCATGTCATTTGGTTAATGGGAAAGGCGAAGAAATGGTGGGCAGCTCTTGAAATTTATGAGGATTTGTTGGACAAAGGGCCAAAACCAAATAACATGTCCTATGAACTGATTGTCTCTCATTTTAATATACTTCTGAGTGCAGCTAGAAAAAGAGGAATTTGGAGATGGGGTCTGAGGTTGCTCAACAAAATGGAAGAGAAAGGCCTTAAACCCGGCAGTCGGGAATGGAATTCTGTTCTTGTTGCCTGTTCCAAGGCTTCAGAAACTTCTGCTGCTGTTCAGATATTTAAGAGAATGGTCGAACAAGGTGAAAAACCGACAATAATCTCCTACGGGGCATTGCTTAGTGCTCTTGAGAAAGGAAAACTCTACGAGGAGGCTGTTCAGGTTTGGAAACATATGCTTAAGGTCGGCGTTGAGCCAAATTTGTATGCATATACTATTATGGCTTCAATTTATGCTGGACAAGGAAAATTCAACATTGTTGATTCCATCATCAGCGAAATGGTTTCGGTTGGGATCGAGCCAACTGTTGTCACATTCAATGCAATTATCAGTGGATGTATACGAAATGACTTTGGAAGTGCAGCATATGAATGGTTTCAGCGAATGGAACTTCAAAATATAACACCGAACGAGGTTACTTATGAAATGTTGATTGAAGCGCTTGCCAAGGATGGTAAACCGAGACTTGCTTATGAGTTGTATTTGAGGGCTCAGAATGAGGGCCTTGCTCTCTCTTCAAAGGCTTATGATACAGTAGTCCAATCATCAGAGGTATATGGGGCAACAATCGACATATGCACACTAGGCCCTCGACCACCGGAGAAAAAGAGAAAAGTGCAGATCAGGAAAAATTTATCGGAATTTTGTAGTATAGCTGATGTTCCTAGAAGAAGTAAACCATTCGACAGACAAGAAATTTTTACTTCACAGAGAGAAGGATTGCATAAGTGAACATTGAAATTCTGCGAGTACCTATACTGCCATTTGTGTGCACTTTAAAGCAAGGAAGGGTCCTTTTCTTTATGCAAAGTTCTTAAAGGTAAAATTTGTTAAATTGCTATACGTATTCAGATTCACGAACAATGCTAGGAGAATAGTATCGACAATGCTCTTGTTAACTAATGTTGCTGAGGTTCTTCCATACTAAATTGATCTTTCAGGTTACTTTTATAGAGACGTTTAGATTTCTCTACTTGTAAGCCTGGAGAATGAATTGGATAATCTTGATTGTGATTCTGCCTATTCACATAATTAAAGATTGCATTGTGATTTTTGATATTAGTGTTGGTTACTCTTTCGGGTGTCACAAGATTGATGTTTGAAGGATATTCTGCCATATCAATAGTTTCACTACTACTTAACCTGAAAGGTCAATATGCTATATCCCTTTGGAATTTATATTATCTTTTCCAGATGCTTTTCATACATCGGCTCAGCTCTACCCGTATCCTTATTCTACATCTCCGTGTACTATATCTTCGAGGACACAAATTACATGAGTGTAAAAATCAGAATTTGACGTCAGTTTTAGGAAAGAATTTGCCATGCATATGCCTTGCAATTTCATCGTGAGCTCATCATCAAGTGTGAAGAAATATCGGGTTTTCAGAGCACTTGACTTTTTTTGTTTATTATTATTATTGGTAAAAGTAAATTATTATAGTTCAAACCTCATGTACAAATCCTCTGAGTATACCCAGGCAAAACAACAATCACGTGGAACATACAACTATTTCGGGCGTTCCTAGGCAAACAGAGGAAAAAAAAGATGTATAAATGAAATGGACTAATAACCCATAGCTAACGACACAATGAATCAAAACTTTCGGATACAAAGAATATAAATTTGTATACATGTGTTTTGATTCATCTAATAATGCTATCGACATGGAGTCCCAAGTCATCAAAAACCCTCCCATTTCTTGCCATTCAGATGTAGTCGATGGTGTTCACTAATGCAATCCTCTTGACTCTGCTTTGCCAAGATGTCCTAGCCTCCTTCTTGATCCACTTTAATGCACTAGCAATAGTAGTCATCGCTCTTCTAATGCCCACCCACTCCTTGATATTCTTCCAAACACACGAAGGGAAGGGACATTGAAAAAATAAATGATTACTAGTTTCCACATGTGATGCACAAAAAATACAAGTAGGGCCAACATTAAGATACGGTTACATGTCTTTGGTGAGCAACTTTGATTGCGTCCCCAACCAAAGAATGAAAGAGTGCTTTGATGTGATGTACGGTCTCCATGCTTCAATAGTCCAGCCGCTCTTTACTCCATCTTGTCTGAAGAATTCATAGGGCACACATACAAAAACAGCCCACCTCCGTCCATGTAGTTAGCTTGGTTGTAGCAGCCTGCACTGCCAAAACTGTCTGATCACCCTACACTGCTATAGTTGCCTACCTGCACGACCAACCTGCACAGCCGCAGCAGGCTGCCCCATAACGTCTCTGATTTTTAGCAATTTTTTGGGTAGCAGCGAGTCGTCTTTTCTTGGCAAAACATCCCAAATACTTGCCCCCTTTAAATAAACCTGATTTACCCAACATATCCAAAGTGTATTCTTATTTTGATGAATATTCCAAAGTAATTTAGCAAGTAATGTTGAGTTCCATCCTTTCATGTTTATAAATCCAAGGCCACTTTTATATTTCGGTAGGCAAACATCCCTCCACGCTACCAAATGATTCTTAGATCCCCAAAGGAAATTATGGCATATACAAATGATTCTTGAAATGATAGTTGCTGGAATAGGAAAAATAGAAAGCCAAAAACATTAAACTCCTCGCCTTCGGCGCACTTGTCTTGGTTTGACGGATGATTGAATGCCAGTGACTGAAAATTTTTTCTCGAGTAATGTACAGTTATTTGGTGGGACAATTTTTTGGACATTAACATCACCATTAGAAAGTGTTCGCTTATTTTTCATTTGGATAGAACGTTTTTGGAAAACCTTTTTCTTGTTTTTAATGTAGAAAACATCATCCTGACCTTATTAGAATTGGATTGTCAAATCAATCAATTTATCCCATAGGTTTAATGTCCGGACTGGAAAACCTATGGTAGAGATTATTAATTTATAAACGAAAACCCTCCTTGGTCCGGCTCAAAGCCAGGCCCAAGGAGAGGGCACCCCCCTACTTGGGTCTGGCTTTGAAGTTATGCTTGTACTCTGAAACACACAATGGTTCGGTAAATTAGGTGAGTAGGCCTAATAGATAGTTGTAGTCAACTGACAAGTGAATTCGGTTTGCAATCTCTCCTCGCTTGACTTAAAAAACTCTTAAGAGGCAATATTGCACCATGCTCAGATGAAGAGGGCATTTCCCTCGCTTTACCTAGATTATGTAGAATCTGCCTGCCCTTCCATATCTGGCTCGCGAGAGAGAATAAGGAGCATAACTTGAACGGACTCGCCCAATTGCATCATGCTAGAGGCGGCCAACCAGACCACCCTGTGAACTAGACAGTCCTAGATTTGGTAGGCAACTACCAACCCGGCCGATATGGCCATTCTACGGCCAATGTCCATATATATCATGGGCAAATCGGAGCCAGTCCCAGGCTAGTATTCGTTTCTAAATCCGACTTGTCCAAAATTGCCTCAAGGATATATCAGAAATGGAAAATTAGCATGCTTAAAACATATTTAGGAGAAAAAGGCAAGTTCAGTACTTCGAGTTACAAGAATATTGATACCTATGTATCTTAACTTCTGCTAAGTACGATCTCATCACAAGACAAAATACATTAAAGCACAAAAAAGAAGGAACTTATTACGAGTTTCGAATTCAATTCCTCAAATTTCCCATATCTCAAACATCGTCCTGAACTAAATACACCCTTGGAAAAAGTAACACATACTGAGAGATTATAACAGGACTTCTATTCCTTCTTCCTCGAGTCCTTGAGTTGTCCCCTCTTCCTAATCCCAAGGCAGAACTTCAGACGCCAAGCATCAACAATAGACTCTGGCAAGGAATATAGCAAACCCCAGAGAAGAGAATGGGGCCAGTATGGTGTGCATCGTGGTTCGTAGCCTATCCAACGAAGGGCAGCCCGAGCATAACCATCTGTCGATGGTACGAAGAAGGAGGAACGTTTGATGGATGCCATTTTTGTTGCCACGTACAAGGGGACCTACATTTATAAAATCACAAGAAACTGAAGAATACAAGAGAAGATTTCCAGTACCCAGAACTTTTTGGTTGCAAAGAGTGGGCAGTTTAGGAGATGCAGCAAGAATATTACACTACATCAAGGTTGCAGTGTTTTCCCATATAAAATTCTTGTCTTTCAGACATTTACGGGGTTCAAACTACAATCCAAATCCATATTTTGGTTTTCCATGCAGAAGGCTGGACAAGAAGTCTGTTGGGGAACACGTCATAGACTAAACCTTAATCCCTAACTTCAAAGGATATAATAAATAAATCGAAATCAGAAACACACGAAGTAACCATGTAGATTTACAGTGGTTCGCCCTCACTATGAGTGCTACGTCCACTTGTCGATATAGATTTTACACTATTATGAATGAGATTATACTGTTTTATGACACACCTCTCTGTCTTGTCTACACAAAAAATGCCACCCCCACCGCACAAGAGAATCCATACAGTCCAACAAAATAAATTAGAGCATAGGCAGGTCAAGACAATATAGTTCTCCAGCCGAAAGGCCACAAGGATTTAATTTATAGAAATAAGCCATTCAATGTGAATTAGATAGAGTTTGAAGTTACACAAATATCAAAAGTATCAGACTACGAGAATTGAGATAAAAAAAAATAAAATAAAATAAATGCATAGAACAAAGTTAAATTACGTAGTACAGTGCCTATTCATAACTCAAAGCTTCATTCATTTCTTCATATTAAACATTCATTCACCTCGAAGGATAAATGAAAGACTATTGACAAGTGTGGAGCCTAATTACTGTTCTTGTTCCCTCGATTGCAAATTTAACCACCGTAAATGTCTTTAGTTACTGTTTGTGTTTTTCTCTCTGTTATAGTTTGTTCCTCATTGTGTCTCGGGTTGGGTTAGGCTTTAATCCATAGAAAGAAAGTGGCCACGTAAAGTCAAGTTAATGCCGGGAAGACATCCCTATTCCACAACACGAGCATCCAACAGGTAACAGAATGCTTACGAAATTCTATTACACTTTACACACACAAACACACAACTGAATCTGGGTTCAGAGCGATACCTGACACTGCACATCAATCCCGCTTTTCTTGTACTCCACATAGAGGCATCTTGAGAACTGATCAATATATCTGAAAGTAAACTAACCAATCTTATTCAATGTTGTTCAGAACAAAATAGATCATTTATATTCTCCCATGAGCACAGCCATAATTATCTGTCTCAAATAATTTGCCAAATCACTTGTTATGTAACAAGATGGAGTACCTTAAATCCAAAAGTACAAATCCACAGAGCTGGTCCGTCAAGATAATTTCTTTTACAACTCAATCAAAAGTACCATGTATATCGTGCGTCAATATCTCATTAAGCTCCCTAGAAAACACTAGATTTAAAAATGGATGAAAATATCCACTTTTCTGAATTAAATTGTATGTAAGTTTCAATTTGTCTACAAAGTTCAGTTAATATTTTACCACCCTACCGACCAAAAACTTGAATCTTAGCATCCGAAAAGTGTGTGTACAAACAATCTAGACCTGTATTCAGAATTTCCCAAACCAGCGAAAAGGGAAAAGGCCAGATCTTTTCATGTTTATTAATTTTCTCTATCCTCCTAAAAATCCAGTCTACCATAAAAAATCCACCAAAAAATAAAGAAAACAAGAAAAAAAAATAAAAAAGCATTGCAGAAATTATACTTACGCCTTGGTGGCAGCATAAACAGCATAAAGAGGATCAGAAGGGATAACCATGGCAGCACCAGACCCTATATTAACAATAGCCCCCCTTTTCCTCTCCAACATCCCAGGTAAAACGGCTTGAGTGACCTTTGTAGTGCCCTCTACATTAACCTTAATCAAATCATTTAACAATTTCTCATCTAGTTCATGGAAAAACCTTGCATAAGGATAAGAAACCCCAACATTATTGATTAAAATCCCAATATCCAGTCCTTGAATTGTCTCTTTAATTCTTCCTACTCCATCATTCAAATCACCCGAAAAATCAACCACCACAGACTTGATCTGGGTCGCCCCGCGTTTGGACTTGATTGAGTCCGAAACTTCCCGGAGCTTATCCGGGTTCCGTCCCACAAGAACCAGGTTCAGCCCCTTCCGGGCCAACTGAAAAGCAAAGGCTTTGCCTATGCCGTCAGTAGGGCCGGTGACCAGAGCCCAAGATCCGTATTTCTTGAGATTCTTTCCGGGTCGGAGAAAATTCACGTAGACCCAATTCAGAATGGTGAATGAACATTTGGATAGAGATAAAAACCCGAGTGCTAGTAGCGGAAAAAGCCATGTGGGCTGGGATTTGAGCTGTTCTAATATACACTCCGCCATGGGTAACGGATCCAAGAACTTGATGGGAGTTAATTTCTAAGAGAGTAAAATAGTACTCAACAACAAATACAACAAAAGGCCTGGATTTTTTAGCTAATTTATTGCATGTGGGTTGTGCAAACGAGCAAGCAAATGAATATATATAAAAAAATAAAAAAAACTTCCCCGAATGGAGATTGGGTGGGTGGATTGGTGTCTAGAATAAATATTGATAGTTAGGCGGAAACAGTTGCGGAATTTATTGTTTGTGCGAACAATTTCGTATTATTAACTCGAGGGGATTGGGGTATTTCATGGTCCAGGTAGTTGAAGCTGATGAACTGAAATTTGGTTTTAGGTTATCCATAAATATGCTTGTACTATTCTAGTCAATTTTCATGCACAAGAAACTATTCCCTGAGTAACTGAGTTTATTCAGCACTCGTGCTGTGTTGATTTTTTAAAAGGCAAGGGGCGATTCTCTTTGACATTTTCAAATTGTTTTTTATTTTCGATTTTTTAAAATAGTGAAAATGCTATTTTCAATTCGTGTTATGTTGATTTTTTAAAAGGTAAGGGACAGTTCTTCTTACCATTTTCAAGTCGTTTTTTATTTTCGATTTTCTAAAGTAGTGAAAATGCGATCTTTTTTTCTCTATATAAAGTTGAGTAAAAATATCTATATAAAGTTGAGTAAATATTGAAGAATGTGCGGTAGAATACAAGTGCTTGTTTGGTACCAATTTTAATCCAATTAAAATTGAAAATATAGTCGTTATTGAGTCTCATTTATCTAATAAAAGTCAACAATAACTGCTAATTTTTCAATTTTAATCCGATTTTAATCACTACCAAACATATACTAAATATGAAAAAAAAGGTAATTTTGAAAATGAGTACGGACCAATCCGTTTGGGAACTAAATGAATTAGTCAGTTTTTAGGTGATTTTAATAGGTTTTGTTTATTTTTGTTCTTGGCCTTTAATTAGACATTTTCTAGTTTAATCGACTAGTCTGGTTTAATTAGGTCCAACTTTGATAGACTGGTTTAAATAGCTAGAAAGTCATTCAACTTAGTGCGTAAAATAGATTAAATCGAAAAAAATAAATTATTCCTTTCCTTATGGAAACTGTCCATTTTATTTACGTGGGAGTTAAAAGTTGAAGCTTCAACTATTGACATAACATAAGAGTTGGCAATCCAAGATTAAGTCAACCCATATTTTTTTTTTCTATTTTTTAATTACTAATTCACCAAAAAATAGTTTTTCACTTCAAATAATATCTCCCAAACAAACATTTAACTCTAATAATTTATTCATAAAAAATATTTACCCCTTGTAAAGAAAATGATTAATTAAAAATCACATTTTCTACGCTCATTTTCAAAAAAAAAAAATTATATATTTTTCAAATAACTTCTCCCCATTTTTTAACCACTTGTTCTTCAGAAAATCACATTAACACAAGCACATGTATTCATACCATAAAATTTGTTAAAATCAATTTTAATTAGTTTAGCATGATATTATTATTATTTTAGTGCATGCCATATTATTGATTTTTAATATATATTAAATAAACGATATATGAAATACAGTTCTTGATTGGTTTTCATTTTCCCCTTAAAAGTCTATATTAAATTTAACCAAACAATTTGTAGGACCTACCAATAGTACCCCACTCATCTGTTGAAAATTAAAATTTAGCAAATTTAATGAAAACCAAACAAAGGCATAAATGACATTTCATACTTAAAATGATAAATAATAATAA
>CAIGRL010066325.1:0-21803 GCA_903798325.1 Fraxinus xanthoxyloides | reverse complement strand
CTCCATGATTACCCACTTTCTTCGTGATGACCGACTTACTAGGGAGTGGTTATTCCATAACCGTTGCCATTATTTTTGTCTTTTAATTGCCCACTACCGAAATTCTTGATTTGTAGGGTATGATAAACTTGTCTAAAAACTGCTTCCGTAATTGTCGAATTAGATGACCATAACACCTTAAATTCATTCAGTTCCTGGGCGACGTGAAGGTTTGGGCGAGAACATGATCATCGCTCTGGACGATCTTCGCTTGCTCAAACTCTGAGCGTCTTACGAGGTTGGGTGATGATGTTACTTTATTTGTGGGCCTCTACTAGATTCACTCCGAATACAAGAAGCCTTGTTCGCAGAGCCTTCACAGGCCCCTCACAAAGTAACATCACAATTTTAAAAACTTTATTTTATGATTTGTTTTTCTTAGTGGATTATATAATGGAAGTGTCAGAATTTTAAAAAGTGTAAAGTGAGATTAATCGATAAAGTCAAATTTCAAGTTTACGAGTTTAAGCGAACTTAGGTGTAAAAAATAAAAATAAAAAAATAAATAAAAGAAGCTTAAAGATTGATTATTCTTCAAGGTCAAGCTTAAATCTAGACGAGTTTTTTAGAATAGTAGGAAAAAAATCAGTGTGAAACGTGGGAACGAGATTAATGTCTAAATCAAATTTAGGATTTCTTCGGCACAACATCTTCAAACTTTCAATCATACATTTTCATAATAAAATAATTTTAAATGTGAACTCATAACTTTACCTTACTTATCAAAATCAAATCAAACTTTTGACCGGTTCAAGTGTTTGATCCAACGTATTTGTGCTGTCCATGTTAGGCACAAGTTATTCAAAAAATATTTTTGCAGTGAACTCATAACTTTCACAATTTTTTTAACTATACATTTTTCTAAAAAAATAAAATAAAAAAAATTCACAAATTCTGACTTCAAATAATCTCTATCAAATGAATAAAAGCCCTTTTTACTTTAAATAACGCCTCCTAAGTAAACACATTATCTTTTGTCGGTGTTGAATTCTTCATTTACCTTATTCACTCCGAATACAAGAAGCCTTGTTCGCAGGGCCTTCACAGGCCCCTCACAAAGGGGGTGGCCCCACATATATTAAAAAATGTATATATGTGGGCCCCACTTTGTGAGAAGTCTGTGAAAGGCCTGTGAACAAGGAGTACAGAAGCCTTGTTCATTGACTCCAATGGAAATGATGGTGTTGTCATGACAATTATTTTAGCGGATTAGCACAAATGGCTAAGCCTGGGAGTGGTTTTGTAAATTAAGTTGCATTCGATAGAAAATTTTTAGCAAGCAAGAGAAAATGAGCAAAGCTACGATCTTCACTGCTACTGCGCTTCACTTGCTAATCATGGCGACATGCTTCTCTCTATCTCGCTCAATTCTTATTCAACCCGTCTGCCCCCTTATAAATTCCCATTCCCTTTCTGGCCCCAAACAACTTCTCAAATGCCATCTCTGTCCTCTCTGGTCTTCTTCTTTCTCTCTCTGCCTTCTCCGTTTTCACTCTCCTCGAAGATCAACCACCGCCCTTCGATCCTACTCTTCATCGACGGTCATCAGAACTGAAAATAATCCTCTTTTGAAGGACTTCTATTTCCCGCCGTTTGATTCCATCAAGGCCACCCACGTTCGCCCTGGGATCCGTAGCTTGCTAAAACAACTCGTACGTATTGTTATAATTGATGAGGAATTTATTGATATGTATATATGATTTGGATTGGGAAATTGTAGGAAGGTGAATTGGAGGAACTGGAGAGGACAGTAGAGCCCACGTGGCCGAAGCTTGTGGAGCCACTGGAAAGGATAGTAGATAGACTGGTGGTGGTTTTGGGTGCTATTTCCCATCTCAAGTCTGTCAAAGATGATCCTGAGCTTCGCTCTGCCATTGAAGAAATTCAGGTGCGTATGCATGCATATTCACTGTGACTCTGCTATTCCTGTGGTTTTATGTGCTCTTTTGAACTTGTTTTTGGTTTGCAGCCGGAAACAGTGGCGTTTCATCTTAAGTTAGGTCAGAGTATGGCCATCTACAATGCATTCAAAGCTATTAAAGAGTCTCCAGATTGGGACACACTAAATGATGCTAAAAAACGGATAGTTGAATGTATGTATTTCCAAACTTGTCTTTGTTATGACATTGGATTTTGACACATACTTATGAAATAATTTCTGGTATGAAAAATCCAGCAGCTGCATGCTACATTATGGCCTTTTACATCACAGAGTTATTGAAACTTTGAGACAATGTCTAGTTTGTTAATTCTTAACTGTTTTGTCTTACATGCACTCTTGCAGCACAAATCAAGGATGCTGTTTTAACTGGTATTGCCCTTGAGGATAATAAAAGAGAGCAATTCAATAAAATTGAACAGGTATGCTCCACTTCAGACTGTAAAGTCATACTAGCAACAGGATGTCATTTTTTATGAACTCTACTGCTGCAGAGCTCCCTCTGGAGACTTTTATTGATTAATATTGTGGAAAGAGTCTAGTGAAGTTAGAGGAATGGAAAGGAAAAAAACATGGAATGACATAATTACTAATCATAGTTAGTCTTATAGAACAGCGTCTTAGTGAAGTACTGGCAAATGCCTAGAATAAAAAATTTCAACCATCGTAATTTTCGTTCAAATGACCATTGTACCCTAAATGAGACCAACTTTTACATCTATCCTCTCTCACGCTGATGCGCAAAACCTAAAACCCTCCCAACTCTTAGAAACAAGCGCATCAGACTTTGTAACTTCAGTCCTTCCACTGCCCCCACAATTAGAAATTATTGCTTTCCTTGCACTGCAATCAAATGTAAACCCTTGTGTATTTTTAGTACCAGTGTTCAGTCCATTTGTATTCTATGACTCTATAATTGTGTGATCCAAATCCTCAGGATCAATTGAGAATAGTACCTGGGTTAAGAAATATAGAAAATCTCGAGTAGAATTACAAGATAAAATCTAGGTACAGAATCTTACCAATTTTTTGCTAACTTCTTGTTGGACGAAGTGTTAAAAATTGCAAGATCATAGCCGCAAGTAGAGGCCTGCAGGATCAGATAGGGTCATGGAAATGAGATAGCTTGTGTTTGAGGCCCATTTGGGAAAAAAATGAATTCTAGAATAGTGATTGATGGAAGAATGTGTGGTTGAAAAGTAATGCGAAGTTTTAGATTTGTATGTAATGTTATTTTATTTGGAGAATGTGTGGTTGAAATGAAGAAAGAGAAAAAAATAAAAATGAGAATGAGAATGTGTGTCAAACAGGGCCTATATTATCACTAGATTTTACAACATTTTGGAAAATCCTACTTCGAGAGACTATTTTCTTTTCCTTCTCATGATCTGATGGTTTTTCATCCAGTTAATGTTTTTTTATGCAATCGAGCAGCTCTAGGCCTTTCTTGCTCGCCTAAATAAAAAAAATTGGCACAAAATTCCCAAACCAAAATCTTAGAACATCGAGCAAATATTTCTCTAGAGCCAAGCTTGTTGCGTCTAATCTATATTGATCACTGCTATTTCTAGCCATCTCTTGATACCCCTTTCAGTTGTTTGCTGATGTTGCTGTTCTAATGTAATTGTTCTAGTAGATATAGTAATTTTTATTGAGTTCACTCACTTCACAAAAGGAGAATTGTAAATTCTTACTTATCATCTTCAACCTTATATGTCTTTTAGAATCAAAATTGATGTGAGCTCTCTACATTTCGATATCTGGACATATTTATACTTTCATTATCAATATTTTTATGCTCTAGGGTATATTTTTCTGAGTTTATTGTCTGATTTTCTGTACAGTCGTATGATTTCTCAATCTGATCCTAAGATCTGTACCCCAATTCTAACAACCTTGATTAGAAGTGGTGTATTGTAACAACCTCTCCTCTGCTAAATGTATCTGAAACAGGGACGGTATATTGATGTCTATTCATGAGATAAGGCTGACATTTCCATTCAAACATTAGCGACACTTTATGGGAAACCAACATTTACTAATGTTGTTTTGATTTGCTACTAGAGACTCTCTCATACGAAGCCCTAATTCATCAGCTTCACCTACGCCTCACAACTCCACCGTCATCCTCTGGGAGTGATGTCAAGTTGGACAATATTCCAAAATTGAAGACCTATTTTAGGAGCAAAAATAAGTAGTTGTTAGATTTCATTTGACATGATTTTTTTTTTCTTCTGTGTTTGTTAGGTTCACGTAGGAAGTTTCTCCTTGAAACTTTTCCCTTATTATTAGACCTTTAAAGAATAAGTAGGAGGATGGTTTTTATTATGAAGTAGAATACTGGATATTGAATTCAGAGATATTGAAAATTTTCTCCCCAATTCTTCATATTCTTCTACTTCTGTTTTGTTCTGTTCTTTTCTCTATCTCTACTCTAATCTCTTGTATCCTACTCTTCTCTTTATTCTTGAGTTCTTTATATTGTGCTGCATGAGGGAAAGAAAGGGGGGGTGGGGGTGGTTGGGGGTTGAAAGAGGGAGAGGGAGATGGCAGTTATCAGGGAGAGGAAAACTTCCTCTGTTGACTTTTGCGAAGGATGTAGTTGACTTATGAAAAGACTTTTCTAGCTGAAGGCTCGGGTTCTATATATCCAAAATAGTAAAGGGGTCTGCTTTTGTTGACAATGTTTCTTTTTTCCCCTTTCTTCTTCTCTCTCTACATGCATACATGACGAACACATGCTTACATACCTATTTTGGGGTGGGGGTTAATACAGAGTTTTCTGAATTTGTTAAGATGAAATCTCATTATTATTATTTTTGCCAAAATACATTTCGGCAGCACACTTGCTATGCGTCATGTACACGTCAAAAGGCATGCTCCATTTGTAAGCTATTGTAGTTTGCTGTTCATTTTTAGTTTAGGATGGTTATGTTTTCTTTCCTTAAATTTATTTGTAGGAACTGGCAAAACTATCAAAAAAATTTGGGGAGAATGTTTTGGATGCAACAAAGAAGTTCGAAAAATTAATAACGGATAAGAAAGATGTTGAAGGATTGCCAGCTACAGCTTTTGGATTGGCTGCACAAACTGCAATGTCTAAGGTACTCTTATGTTGAAACTCATTTTATTATTCTGACTCTATCTTGGTTTGCATATATTGCTTGTCTGTCTTTTCATTTCTGTTTTGCCTTCATGCTACAATCAACAGGGTCATGAGAATGCTACTGCTGAAAATGGACCATGGATAATAACGTTGGATGCCCCAAGTCTTATGGCTGTAATGCAGCACGCTAAAAATAGAACTTTACGTGAGGAAGTATACCGTGCCTTTGTAAGCCGTGCATCTACTGGAGATCTTGATAATGCGGCATTAATTGACCAAATTCTGAAGCTTAGGCTGGAAAAGGCTAAACTTCTTGGTTACAATAACTATGCAGAGGTATGATTTTATATTTGAATATGCCTTTCAGGATTTGCTTGACAAAGTGTATATATTAGGTAAGCATGGCTACCAAGATGGCTACTGTTGAAAAGGCGGAAGAGCTTCTAGAAAAACTTCGCAGTGCATCATGGAATCCTGCAGTTCAAGGTAGTGTGTTTTACAGAAATTCGTGATGTATGTATAAATAATGTAGAACTACATCTCTGTTTCTATTGGACCTCAGGCTTAAACTGTAGCTTAGAGCTGAGTGATATTTATACTTTTACTTATCAAACAGTAATTTTTTTTAGTATCTTATGTTTGGAATTGGCAACATGTCCAACTTCAGTGGATTTCCTGTTTTTTCTTTTCCTTGTTCTAGTTAAGTGTTATATGGATATTCTAAATGCTTTCGACGGTGCAACCATATGTTTTCAAGTAGTCCTGATTGAGTCATGAACAGTTGGATGAGGTAATAATATACAAATGGGTTCATGTAAAAAAGTTCTCTACCAGATTGCAGTTTATTGTGCAATTTAAGTAATAATGTATTATAACTAGCACTATTCTGCTAACTTCTTTCTTTTTTAGTTAGCAATTTTATGAACACCATGTTGTGAAGGTGAAAACCTTTTATCTGGAAGATCATAATCAGCAGTATTAACATTTTTACCTCTGTAGATATGGAGGACCTTAAATACTTCTCAAAGAATCAAGGTGTTCCAGAAGCTGATAATTTGAGCCATTGGGATATCAGCTTTTGGAGTGAGAGGCTTCGTGAATCAAAATATGAAATAAATGAGGTGCTTTTTCTCTCCCTCCTCCTCTGTTCCCCTCTCTTAATTTTGGAAGTTTTACTGAGATCTAAGCATGTAAGAATGGATTTAATTGAGTGGTAAAAATGGATTCATGTATGTCACTTCAAGTTTACAACGGAGCTTGGTTTGTTGATTATCTGAGATTCAATAATTGCTAATGCACGTAGTTGAGCAGCTTCATCTTGTGTAATTATATCTTATTTACACTTAGCTTAAATCATTGGTCATCATCTTTTTATTCCTTCCATTTTCGGTGTGGATATACGTACAAGTATTGTTCTTGGATTTTTTAGGACTTCTTTCCCTGCATTGCATGCTTTAGATGCTTTCGAGCAATATGCTTTTCTTATTTCTGTAGTTGTTATATTATCTTTTCCGTTTTCACAGTTCTTTCTGTTGAGGTTGGGATATGTATTATCGCAGTCATTATTTCTTCTTTAACCTCTTTCCTTAGGACTTACAGTTCTGCAATATCTGTTTTTTTTTTCTGGATTTCGTAAGTTCTAATTTTGTTGGCTTTTAAAAAATCAACAGGAAGATTTACGTCCTTACTTTTCATTTCCTAAAGTTATGGATGGTCTTTTCAGTCTTGCAAATAAGTTGTTTGGAATCAATATTGAGCCAGCTGATGGTTTAGCTCCGGTAGAAATTTCCGCCCTTCATTTCTTTTTCTCATTTCCTGCTTTTTATTTTTCCCCTAACACAGACGTTATTATGTGTAGGTTTGGAATAAGGATGTTAGATTTTACCGTGTCAACGATTCGTCAGGCAGCCCAATTGCATTTTTCTACTTTGATCCATATTCGCGTCCATCTGAAAAACGGGGAGGAGCATGGATGGATGAAGTAGTTGGTCGAAGTCGTGTCTTGTCACAAGATGGTTCCTCTGCTAGGTTGCCTGTTGCCCACNCCCTTCATTTCTTTTTCTCATTTCCTGCTTTTTATTTTTCCCCTAACACAGACGTTATTATGTGTAGGTTTGGAATAAGGATGTTAGATTTTACCGTGTCAACGATTCGTCAGGCAGCCCAATTGCATTTTTCTACTTTGATCCATATTCGCGTCCATCTGAAAAACGGGGAGGAGCATGGATGGATGAAGTAGTTGGTCGAAGTCGTGTCTTGTCACAAGATGGTTCCTCTGCTAGGTTGCCTGTTGCCCACATGGTGTGCAACCAAATGCCACCTGTAGGGGACAAGCCAAGCCTTATGACATTCCGCGAGGTATGCGCGTATGTTTGGCTTAAGCATCAAACATTATGGTTCTTAAATTCATTAGACCTGGAAATTGAACTATGGTACCAGGTTAGCCTGCACCTTTACCTGTTCCTATGCAACCTTGGTCAGCACTCTTTGTTTGGTACTTATGTGTCAAGGGGACGAAAGCTAACTGAAGGCTTCTCTAATTGGTAGCAATTCCTGTGTGCATAGTAGAAAATGACTTAATGTGAAATTGTTCCATTTACTGGGTAAAATGGTTAGCTGCTGTGCTGGTGAAGAATTTAATGGGGTAATTTTAATTAATCTTCAGAATATACTAAAGTAGGAACAACTAATAGCGTTTGGTGTTTTTGGTTATTTTGGCATTGTTAATATTGTCAACTTGACCAGTTTCAAGCCCATTTGAAGTTCATTTTCCATTTTGACAATCGACATCCCAGTTTCATTCTTAAAAGGATTTGTACAGGTTTGGTTGGTGCCTTTACAATGATACTTGTCTTAGTCATACTGAAATTATTAAGGAAAAATGAAGCACCGGTTCTTTGTTAATCTGTTAATAAGACATGATGGATACCCAGATTTCATCTATCCTTGGATCTTCTGCATATCTCTGATCTCTTTATAAAGCCCCTGTTTGAGCCCCATTTCTTCAATAATAATAAATTTTTTTCAAAACTCATTTTCAACCACATTCTCCCATAAAATAATTATACATGTATTTAAAAAACATTTCCTTACTTTTTAACCACGCATTCTCTAAAAAAATCACTATTCCATAATACATATTACCCCAAAAAATGGAGATCAAACAGGGGTTAAGTGTTGCTATAGTATATTGTACTTTTGACTATTGGATTGTAATGATACCTGTAGGTTGAGACTATCTTCCATGAATTCGGTCATGCACTTCAACATATGCTAACAAAGCAGGATGAGGGTTTGGTTGCTGGGATACGAAACGTTGAGTGGGATGCTGTAGAATTACCCTCTCAATTCATGGAAAATTGGTGCTACCATAGGTAATTTCTTGATGGTGTACTTTCTCTCTGTCTGATTTTCTCTTGTTCCTATGTGGAAGTTGATAAATCTTATTTTACTCTCTCTCTCTCTCTCTCATAAGGTGGAGTGTGTTGGACACTCCGGGATACGCGTTCAACACTTCACATGGCGTGTCCCATTTTTCAAGTATATCTTAAGTTTTTGGCATGCAGGGATGATTCCATGACACAATTTTAGCACTTGTCCAACCTGCCATGTAGCATACCCAATGGTTTTTTATATTATTTAAATTTCTGAGATTCGAAGGGTATAAGAAAACCCATTTTGTGAAGTTCAGAGAGATTCGTCTCAGTATCCTTCTTCATAATTGTTTGCTTTAAAACTGCCCTTTCCTTGTTTGACCTTTGTGTATGCCTATGCTTGAAATAAACATCAGCACAGAGCATGTTTTGCTAAGCTTAATAAAAGTAAGTTTCCAATGTTTGGATATGCTACATTTTTCTTTTTCTTTTAACTAAAAACGTTTACTCGTTTACTTTTTATAAAATAACTTACCTTGTTATCAACTCAAGTAACTTATTTTATTTCCATCTTTTTATCAATAAAAGATTATTTACTTCTAAGGCTTAGCCAAAGATGCTGTCCTTTTTTTCTCTATCAAGTCGTATATCTTTTCACAAGTTTTGGTCCCAGAACTTATTTTAAGAGATATTCCTATAATAATAGTAATGATGCATATACCTAATGGTTCTTTAGAAAACAATTTGTGCTAAAAACATAAGTATTGAAATTTAAAGTAATTATATATTTAATTTTTCTTTTCCTTTTCTTCATTTTTCTAAACTAGTGAAAAGAGACTCTGGCAAGAATTTGTTTGTTCCTTGAGAGGAAATTTTCATCATTCGACAATGGTACTTCAAACATGGTTGGCTGGGTTAATAATCTGAATGACTGACACGAGAGGTAAATTAGGAACTGCTTTGTGGTTGAGAGTATCTGAGGAGTATTCTGTGGGATAGGTAGCCGTTGAGCCCTGATACTAAGATGAAGAGGAAAACAAAGAATCAAGAAGGCTGCAAATTTCATGTGTATGAATTGATTTGATGATGATTTGTACATTGATATATATAGAAGGAATTACACGGAAAGAATCACTCCAGCCAGCTAACGGATATTCTAAACCCCCTCTACAAATAGTCAAAATAGGAAAAACAATCTTTATGATTCTAGCTGCAATAATCCATCCCATTTCTAAGTGATATAGCCATTCTCAAAAGCTATAATTAGCAGATTCTAACCATCATTAACTCTTAACATGACTTGATGTCCAATAATATAATACAAGTCTTTGAGACAATTATAAATGGTAATTATTTCTTTTATAAACTTCAAAATCCAATTTGGTGATTAATTAATGACAGTAGATAGAAAGTGTCAAATAAACACAATAATATTCAATAAGACTCGATGTCCCTCTACGTGAGAGGTTCACTCGTTAGATAGAACCCAAATCATAACTAAATATGGTAAAAGAAATCTATCTGTATATGGTAAAATTTTAATGATAATATAATCGTAATCTTCGACAATCTTCGTAATCTGATTCAATCTTATTGACATCCCCTCAAATTGATGTTGGTAAAAGTATCAATTTACAATCATGAACTGGCGATAGTGACAATATTTGTGCTCATGACGCAGAAACTAAATCAGAGCAATCATCTACGAAAATTAGTGACAATGAGAGACCAAGAACAACAAATAGTGTAGTAACCAACAAATAACACTCCAAAGATACTCTAGAGAACTTACACTTCCCAAGAAGAAATTCCAAAAGAGATTCTCGAAGTGTGATGACATACAGTGAGTTCTATTTGGCGGGAGAATTTTGTCGAACACATAATTCGGGTTTCGACAAAAAGTTCTAACGCCTAAACATCGACCAAAACTCCAGATAATGCAGGTGGAAGAAATCCCACAAAAAAGCCTACACCAAAACCTAAAGATGATCCTCTTCCGAAAAACCAAAACTCTATCTCATCGCCTGAGCAACCAAAATTCAATAGTCTGCACTTCCATATCTCCCTCATCCCTATGACCCATCAATATGATCCCGACTTCCTTATTTGAAGCAAATCAAGCCACATTCCAAAGCTCACACAAAATTAGCCCACAAAAGATCCGTATTCGACTTACTCTGTTTATGCAAACCATGTGTATGCTTATTGAGGGATAGGTGTTTATATACCGTACCATTTAATGACCTCTGAGCATCCACCATATACCTTTGCCTCTCACATCCAAAACTGTAAAGGAAATGACCCACATATCATTGCCTAGATTTGATTTCTACCTCGGTTGCTTTGGCTGTTCCATCTCTGCCCATTGTTGAGATGGCCCCTAATGATGCAATTACGGAGGAAGAAAGAGAGAAATCACTCTGAGGATGAATTGATTTCTAATCCATATGATGTTCGAGCACTAATAATTTAATGAAAATTAAAATAAAGAGGAAGAAGACTGGACGGGAGGAGCAAAAAGCTCCTCCGGTCATGAGAAAACCCAACCAAGAAAACAAGAGAAGAATTGTAGGAAAGAGACCCTGATACCATGTCAAATAAATACAATAATATTTAATAAGACTCGATGTCCCTCTATATGAGAGGTTTTCTCATTATATAGAACTAAAATCATACCATAACCGTAATCTAATTTAATCTTATTGACAGAAAGATATACCCATAATATTGATTTTCTAAATTGTTTAAGCCAATAAACTATTTTATTTAACACAGAGATCATTTTGAATAATTTTTGATGGAAAAAGATTTAGATACAAACTGAATAATTCAACAAAGAAAGTAAACGGGCAAAATGATTTTATAATAAGATGTTGAACTTTTAATTTAATTTAAAGATAAATAATATTTTTGAGCTCCTTTTTTCATGCAATTTGTTACCCTTCATTATTATTTGACACTTGTAAATACGTGACTTGCAATGTTTCATAAGAAATTATTTAATAGTCATCATTTATTCAATGACTTGATTTGACTTTTCTTGTCAAATGAAAGCTATTCAAAGAATAGTTTCTTATTAATTTCTGAAAGAAATTTATTTGGTGAGAAAGCGAAGGAAAAAACCATTACTTGGAAATATTATTAATGGTGTAAATTTATTGATACATCATACAAGATATGGCTCCGTAAAGCACCTATTCGAATGCTAGAGTCAGATCAACTGATGCAACCAGTGATGACGTAGTATTAAAGGTTGCCAATGTTTTAGTTTTCTTCTTCCTTTCTCTGATTTTATGTTTGTATTAAATAGTATAAATTAATAATTGCATTATATGTTAATAAATAATTGTTTGTGTTATTTTTATGTTTGTATTTCTATTAATATTTGTTTGACTACCTTGTACATTCTAATAAAATTCTAAATGCATGAGAATTTTGATTTTGTGTAGGAATTTGTAAAATAGCAATAAAATAATGAGTATGACATAGCGGGTAGTTATAATGTGAAAGTCGAACCTCTAAAACTCTCTGGTCTCTTTATTATAGTGTAGATACAGGTATATTTCTTGAATAGGATGGGCCTATTGTAGTGCTTTCAAATTGAGTCTCTTTCACTTTTCCTTTGGTTAAGAATCAATGAAATTCCTTTTATGTCTACCCATATTATTCAGATATGTGCGTCATTTGCAAATGTCAACCAATGACATTTGTATCCATCATCAAATCATCAAATGATGTTCAATTTATTATTTACCTCTCTAGCAAATACTTTGTCTTTTATGTGTTCACTATTGATGAATAAAGCAGGTCTTCTCTTTTTTTCCTCACAAGGTACATAAATTTATTATTTGTTTTAATGATTTTGAGGATGTTGCTTGAATAGAATTGTAGTAAGCACGGCATAATCTCTACTTTTCTTCCGTGAAGTTGCCCCATTAAAATTGTATTTCAAACGGTTTCAGTAGGATTTGAGTTTTATAAAATACTGTAGCATGAAACTGTAGTTGATTGTTGAATTATTGATTGATAATGCATGATACTTGATGGTGCACAGATGAATTTGAACCCAATTTTACTGACGACTCTTTCAGGGATACCTTGATGAGCATTGGTAAGCATTACGAAACTGGAGAGAGTATTCCGGACGAAATATACAAAAAGCTTCTTGCTGCTAGGACCTTCCGTGCTGGCTCCCAGAGTCTTCGTCAGGTCTATGTAGCTTTTTTTAACCTTGTTCCCTTGCAGTCTTTTGTTTTGTGATGTATACCTCTATTACATCCTCTAATTTTATTCTGACTAGCTGTATTCGTCCCCTCTTTTGTTCACAAATGCTAGTACTTTCTATTTTTACCCTTAATATGATCGAGATTCTCTTGCAGGATGCCAGGTTAAGTTCATAAGGTGAGTATTTCAGAACATGTGTCATGGATATATTTGGTATTATAGGTGCACCTTGTTTGCAAAGTATTTTGTCTTTGATTTCTAGTGAAGGGTAACATGTAACTTACATTAGAAGCAATTGCATTTTTCCTTTGCCTAGCTGCAGCTGGATAAAAATGAGAAAGAAAGAGTTTCCACATATATTTTGGTTTCCTGCCTTTCAAGTACTGTTGTTCTCGTTCTCGTCGATGTTTGGTTTTTGTTGGGGAGATGGGGGAGGGAGTGGAACCAGTATCTGAATGAAGCCAACTATTAACTGACATTAACTTCACACACAATTAGCCAGAAAATTTCTTCTTCCTCCTAAACAATTGAGATGACCTTGACATACGCTTCATATTGGAAATTGAAAATGTTGCAAAGCAAATTGTTGACTACTTAATCTAAAAGTTTAAGCTATTAGAGAGTCGCATATATATCATTTAAGTTTTGTCTTCAACACATTCCCTCACGGCAGGAATTCACCTTTTGCCAGTTTTGATACTATGTTGAACTGCTCAATTTAAAAGTTTATTGTTAGAGATAAAAACCATAAGCTTGTTATTCTACGTGTAATACTCATTTTTTTTTCCTGGAAGGGGGGAATAGTTAAAAGTGCTTCAATATTTAGGCTTTATTTAATATTTTCCACTCATATTGGCGTATTCTTATGTTTCGTTTCATTATTTTATTATTTTCTTGCCTGATGTCGCTGTCTATATCGCATTATGATGTGGATGTTATAGCTTTGTGATGGAACAAAAAGTACTTATTAGTTTCCATCTCGTGTAATGCAGATTAAATTGGCATCTCTCGATCTTGAATTGCACACCAAGTATGTGCCAGGTGGTTCAGAGTCAATCTATGATGTTGACAAAAGGGTTAGTAAAAGAACGCAGATACTTCCTCCACTTCCAGAGGATAAGTTCCTATGCAGTTTCAGTCATATATTTGCAGGCGGATATGCTGCTGGATACTACAGTTACAAGGTATTTGGTTATGAGATATTGCTGCCTGATTGGTTTTTGCATTTAAGCCCTTTGTTTGATCCTCATTATTATCAAAATACATTTTTTTCTCTCTTATTTTCAACCACACGTTATTCAATAAAATAATAGTATACGCAAATCCAGAACTTTTTCTTATTTATTAACCATAAATTCTTCATCAAAATACTATTCCAAAATGTATTTTCATAAAAAAACTGGGGCTCAAACAGGCCCTGAAGTTAGAAAATCTATATAATAGGATGAAAGACTACTAAATAGTAGATGATGTCCAAATTTATGCAGTGGGCAGAGGTGCTATCTGCTGATGCTTTCTCAGCATTTGTGGATGCTGGATTAGACGATGACAAGGTACAGTGCAGTTTGAAAAGATTGTAAGAACAACCATTCGGTAGAATTTTCTTTCTTCAAAACGGGCTCTCATATATTAACAATGACTGGTGAGTTGAAACAGGCTGTGAAAGAAACAGGACATAGATTCCGAGAAACCGTACTAGCTCTTGGAGGTGGAAAAGCACCTTTTGAGGTTGAACTGCTTGATGCTATTTCCTTTTTCATTATCAAGTTTCACCAATTTCATTTGTTAGATTTTGTCTGAATTTAACATTTTCTTCTAATTGTGCTAAAATTGTGATTCAGGTTTTTGTTGAGTTCCGAGGGCGAGAACCCTCTCCAGAGCCACTACTTCGGCACAATGGGTTGTTGCAAGTTGCAGCAGTTTAGGTGCTTTAATTTCAGTCAAAGTTTACTACACCGGAAGAAAATTTTAGGCTATAACCGCAAGGAAAACAGACTTCGGCTATATTTGGGTTATATTGGCAAATTAAACATTAGCTGTAGAATCTACTTGTCTAGGACTCGATTTTGGTACTAGTCCATAATGATCAAAGTCGACTCGTGATCCGAGCAAATTCAGTAAAACTTCTGGTGCCCATACAAACTCTCCGAAAGCCATTGTTATGTATTGTGGTGTTCCAAAATCAATTTAGAGCATTAATAAAGTGGATCTCTCTTTTTATGCTTTTAATCTGCTTTCTCAATCAAAATTCTGGAAGCCATTGTTTATAAGCTAAAAATATTGATAAAAATTTAAGTCAATAAATAATTTTAACCACACGATGTGAATTCACAATTTTTTAACCACAAATTTTGTGATTTTTTATAAAGAAAAACCTATTAAAAATTTAGGTTGGCCAGCACCAACCATGGGTCAAAATCGGGTTTCATGCAAGGTGGCCTATATCAATCATGGGCTTGGCTTCTCATATGTGGGCCTCTGTGAGCCCAATACTGTTTTAGAAGGTTGAGTTCATCCAGCATAAAAATCTAAAATCTGCAGAACAATGGCAATTTCAAGATTACACTTCGAAACACCATAGCCAAAACCATGAGCACCAAGCTCTCCCTCTTCGGAACAACGCCTTTTTCTTTCCATACAGAATTACCATCAACTTCTTCGAAAATACCGGTTATGTCCCCTTCCCCTCTTATCCTACACTCCAACCACTCTCATATCCTCAGACCCAAAAAATCAACTGGTAGATATACATTTTCCCGAATGTCATCTATTTTTTCGTACTGCTTTTACCACAAGTATAGAAAATTAAAGGTTTAGATTTTCTCATTTTTTTTAATGAATTCAGGGGTCTTCGCAAGTTGCGTTACTGCAGCACAAGCAGAGGTTGAAGTTGCAGAGGGGTACACAGTGACGCAGTTTTGTGATAAAATAATTGATGTGTTCTTGAATGAGAAACCCAAGTCTAGAGATTGGAAAAGATTCTTGCTTTTAAGAGAGGAGTGGAAGAAATACAGCGAAAGCTTTTACAGTCGGTGTAAAAACCGTGCCAATGCAGAGAATGATTCTGGAATGAAACAAAAGTTAATTGAATTATCAAGAAAAGTTAAAAAGGTATTAGTGCATTATTTCCTTTCTTACTGTTTGCAGTGATTTTCATCTCATGTTTCTATATGAGACTAGCTAAGCTACTTTGTTGCCTTGAAAAGTAATTTAGGACTCAATTAGATGCCTCTTGTGACTTTAAATATGATATATTTTCAACTCTCCCCTAAACAATCCTGATGGGATATAATATAAGTCATTCAATTTGAAATGGAGATAACTAAGAAATGTGAGCTAATAAGTTTTGGGGTTAGAATCAGTCACATATTCACACTTTTGGAGCAATTTCATAATTCTGGTTTGATAATGATCATTGCAGATTGATGATGAGATGGAAAGGCATACTGATCTTCTTAAAGAGTTGCAAGATAATCCAACTGATGTAAATGCAATTGTAGCAAAGCGGCGCAAGGACTTCACGGGCGAATTCTTTCGTTATCTCACTTTGCTCTCAGAAACCCATGATAGCCTGGAGGATAGAGATGGTAATGTGTTGTTCCAGCTGTCATATCCATCCCAAGTGTGGTGTCAAAATTTTATATTCCTATAGTGATCCATCATTAAATTGACTTTTATTATTAAAGAGAAAAGTTTAATTGTTAGATAGTTTCCATATACCTAATAAATGAAGTACATCTTACTTAACTTGCAGCAGTTGATGTAAGATTACGATAAGAATGGAGAAGGTGTTGCACGGCTATACCTTAGGTGCTTTTGATTTTTGTAGAATTCTTTGAGAGTATCTTATAAATAAAATGTGTATGCTAAACTCATGTTTCTGAACTTATTTGGGAGAACCCTTGAGATTTTCTAGAGAGAGCAAAATACTTGGCCACAGCCAAAAGCTTGTTTGGAGTTTTAGTATGAACAATGGCCATAGCTGATTCTTAAACAGTTTTTTGTTCTTCTACTATTTATATTACATAGCATCCAACCTTTAACTCACTAAGTTTGCTTTTTTGTTCAAATATGTAAACAAATCTTTGAAGCATGAGAAAAGATAACAGGGATTTAGGAATGCAACATTAGCCCATTCCTGTTGGAAGCATAGCATGTTCAAGCACCATCTTTGACTGTTGTTAAGCTATGGCATTACTAGTTATCTCTTCAATGTAACTAAGTCTTGTACTCTTTCCACATGCTTCCTCATACATATTAGTAGGGGTGTTAGCAATTACTCAAATGACACAGTGTGTTTTTTTATTAGCAATTACTTTTACCGTTGATTAAATTATCTGATTTTATCTAAAAAGGACATTTGCACTGTTTTATTTTTGGTTGAGCAGCGGTTGCCCGACTTGGGGCTAGATGTTTATCAGCAGTTAGTGCTTTTGACAATACGCTAGAGATCGTGGGTTCATTAGATGCTGCCCAGGCAAAGTTTGAAGACATTTTGAACTCTTCCTCAATAGATGCGGCATGTGAGAAGATCAAAAGTCTTGCCAAGGCAAAAGAACTTGACTCTTCCTTGATCCTGTTGATAAATGGTGCTTGGGCATCGGCAAAGGAGTCAAATACCATGAAAAATGAGGTAAAACTGTCTATCATGTTTGATTGGATAACACAGAAATCTTATTCCAATTTAATGTAAGTAAATGCAAATGGAAGTGGGACGATGACTACATATGGAATGTAAAATTCAGTGCTGTTGTTTGAAATTCTGTCCTCTTTGATTTTTCATATTTTCACGTAAAAGATATGTTTTTTAATGGTAACTTTTAGGCGAAGAAACTTTTAACGTGTTTTTTGCATTCTGGATTTGAAATTATCTTAGGTTTTTGAGATTCAAGAAATTTTTTCTGGAGTCCCAAATATGAAGTATGCAGAGGGAATAATCCAAAATGAATCTGACATATTTACACTAAGGAAGCAATGTTGGTGTTGGACCATAATCTCATGCTTGACAACGCAATCATGTTTTCATTAATTTAAGTAATTTCCACCTACACTGAATTTCTTTTCCTTGTGCAAAATATTTGGTAGAGATGCCTTCACTTACTATAGTACATCTTTGAACGTTTCCAGCGTGTAATAGTAATAAAATAATATCTAGCTCATCTGAAGATATGGTAAGATGTCACAGGATGACTTCAATCTATATCTGATAAGTAGGTGGGCCTTTAGATGGCATGCTTTCTATTTTTGCCTAAAAATTGAAGAAGGATAAAATTTTCTAATGTTCATGTATGTTGGTAAGAAGATAACTTATGTTATTGTATAGTTTTAAAACAGCTATGAAACTTTCAATTGCTGGAAGTTTACATGTTTTAGCAAAATGAAACTGGCAGAAGTAGTTGCTGTAAAGCAAATAAATCCTGAATGGATTGCTTCTTTTTATTGTTATTCTAACATGCTATATACCTAAAGGGAAATTCAAGCTCCAGAATTTACTTTCTCAAACATGTTTGATATTTGGTTACTTTCACTGGCATTTAGCACCCATAATTTATCAACGAACAAGTTCAACTGAAATGGAAACATCGCATTTTCTCTTGGACCGCTTGAATCTGTATTTTGTTTTTGCCTCTTCAAATTTCATTTTTTAAATAAAGTTTATGTAATTTTCTTCTATGATTAAGTGTAAGCAATTAATTGCAGACCAAAGACATCATGTATTGTCTGTACAAGGCCACACAGAGTAGTATGAGGAGTATTGCACCAAAAGAAATAAAGCTACTCAAGTATTTGCTCAACATCATAGATCCCGAAGAGCGATTCTCAGCATTGGCCACTGCGTTCTCCCCTGGTGATGAACATGATGCCAAAGACCCAAGTGCTATTTACACGTAATAGAGCTTTACAATTAAGCGGATTGTGTATTGTCTCCCAAATAATTACATGATTTTTTTCATGTATCCACGTGAATTAACCGGAGGCCCTTCTTTTTTCTCCTCTATTTGGTATTGCAGAACTCCAAAGGAACTGCACAAGTGGATTAAGATCATGCTTGATGCATATCATCTCAATAAAGAGGAAACTGAAATTAGGGAAGCAAAGCAAATGAGCCAACCTGTTGTGATCCAGCGGCTTTTCATTCTGAAAGAAACTATTGAAGAGGAATACATGGAACAAAATGTTAAAACAGAAAAAGATGTCGAGCCGGAAGAGTTGTGAGGTAAAACTGTTCTAATCAAATATGTTGCTAGTACTTTTTCCCAGAACTCGGGCAATAGGAATAGGTTGAAAGCTTATGTGAATCAATTGGTAGGTTTTGGCACTGCATGTAGTTTTATCCATTCAGATATGGATTTAAAATGCATAATTTAGTTGCATCAGCAATCTTCATTTTGTATAATCTGTGGCTCGATGAACTGCAATGTACTTTAAAGGCTACAAGTTATTTGTATAACCACAAGAGTCATTTTCTTTAGTTCTTGTTTTTATTGTATCCCGAGCTTAAAGAGATGTTGAAAGCTTTACATAAAGCCCCAAAACATACCAAAAGTGGAAAATTAACAAGTCGAGGTGGACTGGTCCGACAAGCAGTACTTATAGTAATCACACTCCGATGGTTCACCTACGGAATCACGCCCGATGGTTCCAATTCATGAACTGCAATGTGGAATATTTTTTAGCAAAGAGGAGTTGAACAAGAGAAAGTCATCAAGCAATTTGATCCACAAGCAAATGCCGTAAATTTCCATATGGTATTTTGAAAAAAAAATTGTTAGATAAAAGAGTAGAAAACTAGGTACGCGTTTATTCATGGTACATTTGATGTTCTAGTTTTAGGAAGTTGGAAAAGTGGAAAAAAAAATATTGCATTGTGTGGTGTCTCTACTAATAAGGTCTTATTTTCATGTGGTTATCGACGGTTTGTTGAACCACATTTAATTTGTGTCTTTATCTTTCGTACTTGTTTTGTATTTTCTTTTCCACTCCGGGATTTCTCCCGAACAACTTGAACATTAGGATCCATCTCCTTCGCACTTCGTTGGCCCCATCTATCCTATGTTGAGATTTTAGAAAAAAGGTGTGCTTGGGCACAAGCTCAACTTCTTCAAGGCACATAATACCTCCTAGCATTCAGTACTTTATCAAATGAAAAGGGTATCTGAGTCGAACGCCACTTGGAAAACGCAAGAAGACTTGTTGCAATTTGAAAACAATCTTCAATAGTTCAAGGTGAAGAGATATTGCCCTATGGGCGGTGGATACATTGGAGTCTTGTCAGCCGTAGGTAGATGATGTCTTCTAGTGTAAACAGGACAATTCATTATCAGACAGAAAGCATATTTTGCTGACAGGCAAAAACACAAGTCATCAGCTTGCCGAAAGGCACCGAAGAATGAATAGCAAAAGCTTCTAGAGAGCAAAACCACAGTTTTCGGACAGAAAGTTCTCTTTTTGAATATTTTATGTAAATAGTTGTATAGATATGTCTAGAAAACAAATCTAGGGACGTTGAGATAAACAGCATAGAATCGATCCTATCAGTCTATTACAGTTGGATTTACCTATAAAAAGTCCTAAGATTATTTGTACATCGACAAGTTCAAGTGGTAACGATGTTTAATATATAATATACAAGCATTATTCTGTAAACTTTGAATGCCCCAATGTATTTTTTGGTTGTAGAAACATAACGTATTTGCTATTAAGGGGTCGGGATATCTATAAGTCTGTAGCTACTTTGGAGACCGTACCTTACACAAAAGAACCCATTTTGTGCTTTTCGTCAAAAAATCTGGAAAATGAATTATGAAAATCATATTATTCTTTCCAGTTTCACCTATCCTAAATTGTCATTGAAAATATCATTCTCCACCTATCCTAAATTGTCATTGAAAATATCATTCTATTTACAAACTATATATCGAGAACCTGCCAATTCCCTTTTTTCTATAATTTTCTAAGGGAAAAATGAAAAGCAAAAATTGCTAGTGAGAAAACCCACAAGATCTCAAATTTCAAAAGACAGTTTGATTTTGATGGTCCAAATAGAAAATTAACTTTTTAAACATTGTACCGTTAGAGCCTTTTGCTGACTATTCCTATTTCATTTTCTTCTATTTTTTACAGTTCCTAATTATATTTTCCACGCCATAATTTTATTAAAAGTTTCTAAACATTATAGAAATGTAGAATTTTTTTTAATATGTTATAAAAAGGGAAAATCTCATAACTAAGATGTTTAGTTTCACATTTCAAATTTAGGAGATAATGTTTAAAATTTAAAATTTTAGATTTTTTAAAATTTCATTTATATATTAATTAATTAAACACATATTTTATTAATTAAATATATTAATGTCACAATTCCATATAATTTGGTCACAAATCACAAATTTTACATATCACAAATTATTTTACGGTCACAATTCAAAAAAATTATAGGTCACAATTTGTTCATTGGTTACAAATAAAAAATTGAAAAGTCACAAATTATTTTACAGTCACAATTCAAAAAATTTATATGTCACAATTTATTCGTCGATCGCAAATCAGAAATTTTATAAGTCACAAATTATTTTACGATCACAATTCAAAAATTTTATAAGTCACAATTTATTCATCGGTTACAAATAAAAAAAATTGATACGTCACAACTTATTTATCGGTCACAAATCACAAATATTATATGTCACAACTTAGTAGACAGTCATAAATTATCAAATTATCGATCGCAAATTAACAATTTTTGAAGTCACGTGATGTTTCTTGGTCAAAATTTATCTTTTTCACTGATTGAATATTATTTTTCGGTCACAGACAACCAAATAATATGTGACCACCTGCTCATCGCTGCCACCAACAACGTGGCAACCTAAACCCCGTCGATGGAACTGCCACCACCTCCTTCCGACAACAAACTGTCACCGCCATCGTCGCTATCACCTTTGACCACCATCATCGCAGTGAATATCACAAGGAATACTACTCAAACACCATTAAAAAATCAAATCCAAAATAATTAGTCACCGCCACGACCGCCACCGCCACCGCCGCCGCCGCCGCCACCACCACCACCACCACCACCACTACTTCACTAGCACCGCCACAACTACCAATACCACGA
>CAIGRL010066308.1:0-21312 GCA_903798325.1 Fraxinus xanthoxyloides | reverse complement strand
ACTCCTGTAGGCTGCTAACAAAACAGCCAAAATTACTTTTGAAATTCTTAAAATAGGACTAACAATATATACACAGTCGATGATTATATATATTTGATAAAAGAGTTGAACTTACGGTTTTGCTGGATTCAGCCATTATGCCTTTCTACCTTTCTGCATCAGAAGTTAATAGAACTTTATTTTGTTTCGAGAGCGAACTGTGAAAATTAACAAAATAATGGAATTGAGAAAAGAGTGCAGACTTATATTTTGGGGGGAATGCTAGAATAATTTTATAAAGCCCTAGTTCTTGACCTGAGTTTCAGAGAGGCAGTAGGGAGGGATTCAACGGTATTTGTATTGAGGTTCTTGGGCAATCTATTTTAATTGTACTACCAAGTCCTCAATTATTTACTATGAAATAAAGTAAAGGACAAAAATTCGTGAATCATCCATCATCTCTGTCCGTTAGAATTACACGATCATCTCAGGGGTGCCTTCGGTATTTATGGGTGACGGTCCAATCATAGAATCATATTCAATAAGTGGAACGCATTAATTATATTTTTTATATTACAGTCAGGTATCGAGCGGAGTCTTTTTTCAATGTGCCGCAAGGTCGCCAACAACTATGTGTACGATTTATATAATTAATGATGCAATCATATGTATATAGAATTGCAAGCTTCCTATTTAGAGTCCGTTTAGGAGATATTAAAATTGAAAAACTAGTCGTTATTGTTGACTTTTATTAGACGAACGGAATCCAATAAAAGTTATATTTTCAGTTTTAATTGCATTTTAATCGGTATCAAACGGACTCTAGTCCATATTTGACTCCCATTAAAACAAAATTATTTATTACCATATTCATCTCTAACCACATATCCACTATATTCCGTAAGTAAAGATCAGTGGTTGCTGTGTTGGAGTACACAATTCAAGTTGCGGTTGTTGTGTTAATCTTGATGCCATGGTACCTACTAAATTTGTTGCTAAATCAAGATTTTTGGTGGTAATTATGGTGTGAATTGCTCGTAACTGTTTCTATCTAGTACCACTACAACAAACTAAGACCTGTTCACAATGAATTTGGGGTCTGCTTTCTATTCAGAACTATATAGTGTTTTAAATTCTTGTTGCCGTATTTTTTGTCCATTTGATTGTTATGAGTGAGCTATAACTTGGTGGTTCCGCGTAGGTGTGGGCACTGTAAGAAGCTTGCTCCTGAGTACGAGAAGCTAGGTGCAAGTTTCAAAACGTCTAGAGAAGTTTTAATTGGAAAGGTTAGCTCATTTTGAAACTAGAGAAGTTCTCTTTATATTTGAAACTCATGTGAATACATGCAAAATCATGTTGAGTTACTGTCATTGTTGTCCTAGAATTCCTCAGGAGTTTATGATCTCACCTGCAGTTCTGATGTCAAAATCATCAATATAGTCATTGGTGAAGTGCTTCTTTTTTTTGTATGTTAGTGTCGTGTTAAATAAAATTGTTTATAGAAAATACCCCACCAATTTATTTTGTTTGCTCAACTGTGTGTAACTGTAACAGGTTTAGTGATGAAAACAGTAACTGGTTGGTTGTCACACTCAAGTTTTATTAGACAAATCAGGAAGGGAGATTTGTTTCCATAACTTGACCAATTATGGTATTAAATATATCTGAAGATCAGTTTGTTGGGTGGGTCACAGTTCTTGGGGGTTTCTTACAGCAAGCATCTAGATTTTGTTTAGCATTTGACACTAGAAATGATTGAACTTCATCTTTCATTTAGTTTCAGTTTGTAAACAATATTTAGATGTTGAAATAGAATTAAATTATTTGCTGTAGGTTGATTGTGACGAGCATAAGGGCGTGTGCAGCAAATATGGGGTTTCAGGGTATCCCACCATCAAATGGTTTCCTAAAGGGTCTTTGGGACCAAAAAAGTGAGTTTTTGCTCCTTACACACCTCCCCGTCCCCCGCCCCCAAAAAAGAAAATGGAAAACCATGGAACCATTATAAGTTTTTGCTTAAATTTAACCACGCGAATTTCTGAAAATTACATTACTCATTGATGAGTATTTTGTTTATTAGGTATGAAGGTGCAAGAACTGCAGAAGCCCTTGTTGAATTTGTAAACAATGAAGGAGGTAAACATTTTTTGTTAATTTATTTTCCCTCCACCAATGTGCCTTTAAGCTATAATTTATTTTCCCTTATTTGAGAGCAAAGGGTTTACATAATGTCGAAATGTCTTGCTTATAAAATTTATTTAAATCCACTTATGGTTGAGATAGTTGATTAGTGAGTGAAGCAATGTATATGATATTAAGAGAGAATATTTTCTGTTTTTCGTTGCAAAAAAATTACTTTAAAATTATGTGAAGGAAAACACTTGTTTTGTATTATATTTATGGCCCTCTGATGGTTACTCTACTGAAGTTTAGTCAGTACACTTCGTTGAATTTATTGTAGACCCACGCCTAATGATATTTTTTCAACATTACTTACAAATCTAGTTTTGTTTTCAGGGACGAGTGTCAAGATAGCTGCAGTCCCTTCAGATGTTGTGGTTCTGACTCCAGAGAACTTCAATGAGATTGTCCTTGATGAGGCAAAGGATGTCCTTGTTGAGTTTTATGCACCCTGGTAAGTGTACATGTAAAAATATTTTTTTCGTACTCTATTTGCATGCAAAATGTAAGATTTGGTTGTAATATTTAGTCTTCAACGGTGGCTTCAAATAGTAGCCACTACTTGGTATTATAGATAACTCTTCTGAGTGAGGAACAAATTAGTTAATTAATGTTGCTGAGCAATAAAATCTGATTTGTGAGATATTTTACAGGTGTGGTCATTGCAAAAACATTGCTCCTGTAAGTGCATTACTGGCTTATCGATGAAACTTGGAGTTGCTCTTGAATAATTGTTTGTATATTATCTAAATTTCTCTTTTCAATTTTGTAGATTTATGAGAAGGTTGCAACAGCATTTAAGCTGGAGGAACATGTTGTCATTGCTAATGTTGATGCTGATAAGTACAGGGATCTTGGAGAGAAGTACGTACTTTTTAATAGTTATATCTTCTAATTCCTCTTCCCCCACAAAAATGCACATGCCCCACCACCGCTACACACGCACTTGCAAACACTCCCAGCCCCCCTGCCAGACTGCAAAAGAAATGAAAAATGGCACTGGTAGTCTCATGCACATCCTCTGCTTATCAGATATGGTGTAAGTGGTTTCCCTACTTTGAAATTCTTCCCAAAGAACAATAAAGCTGGTGAAGACTACGATGGTGGTCGAGATTTAGATGACTTTGTCACTTTCATCAATGAGAAGTGTGCAACTAGCCGCGATGCTAAAGGACAACTAACTTCCATGGTTAGCAGAAAACTAACTAGCATTCCTTATGGATTATTCACTTGTATTCTAATTCTAACTTGCTTTTTTCTCCTTTAGGCTGGTATTGTTAAAACACTTGATAACTTAGTGAAGGAGTTTGCCAGTGTGGAAGGCGAGGAGAAGAAAGCTGTATTCAGTCAGTTGGAGATGGAAGCTGAGAAGCTGAAGGGCTCCACCGCAAGGTTTTATAAAGGCTTATTGTAGTTTCATTTGTATAGAACCCTGACCTTCTTGGAATTAGTGTATTGGTCAACATTTCAGTATTGCTTACCTGTCAAATGTATGATATACTAATGGGACACATTTGAATTGTTTTTCATTTTTTCTTCTTTCGTTGATTTTTCTTAGATATGGAAAGATCTACGTGAAAGCTGCCAAGAGCTGCATGGAGAAAGGGTCTGATTATGCCAAGAATGAAATTCAGCGGTTGGACCGCATGCTTGCCAAGGTAAGCATTAATGTCTTGAGTTATTTTGTTTGAAAGTTCAGAGAGATGTGATCCTCATTTATCAAAATTGTCTTTTGAAATCCAATTTCGTGTCTTAGATTTGACAACAATATAATCTTCACGTACAGCAATCTCTTAATGAACTTGTAACTGATGTCTCTGGTCGTTTTTTATGTAGTCAATTAATGAAGCAAAGGCTGACGAGTTCACTCTGAAGAAGAATATCCTGTCTAGCTTTGCTTGAAGTCAGTGAGGTATTACACGGTTTGACGCTTGAGATTACTGCATCTATTTCTTCGAGGGGCTTCCCCTTGTCGAGGAACGCGTCATCTTGCCCATTTCACTTGTGTTGCATATCTATTAACCCCGGGAAGAATTGATAAGAAGAGAGGGATTAGTTGATTTATTTTACAGGTAACAATAATGTGACATTTATTTACATTTATTTAGGGGATTTTTCTGATAATTACAACATGTTTTTGACAATTATATAGTTAATGGATGCTTCTTGGTTATTTGTTGTGAAGCCAGTGTTGAAAGTTTGCAAGCAGAGAGGTGCTTTATCATTCATACAACTCAATCTTGTGATGCATATAGAATAACTTGACATCTAACAACCTGTGCTGCCTATATATTTTATCATCCTTGGGCTTGCTAGCTATAAGCTCACCCGTTCTCTAGCTCCTCTCAATCCTTTAAGGTTGCATTTGGCACATCGAATTAGGCCGGATAAAGAATTGAATCCTGCTACTTGTATAGTTTTTTTTTGACAGATGCAGAGGTGGCATGCACCTGACTTTTGATTTGAACTTTCTGTCCAAACATTTTTATACAAGTAGCTTAATTCTAAAGAATTTAATATAAAACTGAAAGAAACACGCCTTCTTTTCAGTCATTATGCTTTTTCACCCCCTTCTATATAATTTAAGACTCAAAAATGGTAACTTTGTTTTCTTGTTAATCTTTGCTTTAGATAGACTTTTCTTTATTGACGAGTTACTTTTAGAATATATGTTTCTTCGAGGGTCAATGCCAAGGCGAAAGGTGGTCCACAACTACATGGAAAATATTTATTATACATCACTACCTACATATTGATGACATGACGATGAATTAAATTAAAACCCTCAAAATCTCTCCATCACTTAAATGGTTGTACTTATGTAATGTGGGTTAATGGCAAAAGAAATTGGATGATCTTTTTATTTTTTCGATTGATGTGATTTTGACTTTGTGAAAACTTGTCACATTATCTGTTGATAAATAAATATGCAAGTCGTGAAGTGCATTAACACAATCGTCTGTACATATTTTGCTACAATCATGCTACATTTACACTTTTGTTGATATTTTTGTTCACACTGTGAGACATGGCAAACAATTTGATTATTTATTTAAATAACGATTATTCAAATCAATAATCAGATTTTTAAAACATCCCATAATGTCAACAACAATTTACAATTTGAATATCCAAATAACACTATCCACTTTTCTATTCAATCTCGTAATGGGCAACTTGAATCAGCCAATGCATGCACACGACACGCCATTTGCCACCACCTTTTCCACGTTGGGTATAGAATGAGGTTAATTTTTTATTCTGTTTTAAATAAATTCTTGGGGGCAATTATGTTAATTTCGAACTCAAGTTATTCAATTATCAGTGAGTGTATTTACTAATTGAATCAACCCCTCTAAAACATAGTCCTCAATGTGTTTTTAACCACTTTTGAGCATTTTGATATGTTTTTTTGAAGTTTTTTGTAGTTTAAATGATTTGATGAAAATTACGCATTTTGGATCTTGAAATGGAGTTAAATTATTGATCATGGAAATGGACATAGAATGAAGATGAAAGAAGAGAAAAATAAAGTAGAAAATAGGCTAGAACATAAGGCAAACAAAGAAAAGGAAACATATGGGCCGTACGTCGGCGCCAAAAAACAACTCAAAATCAACAGAGTGATTGGTGCCTGACCAAAAAATAGCAGAATTGCTAGCGCTGTGGCGCCAGACACAAGCTATGTGTCACCGCAAAGGAGTCCATCGTGGCGTTGCGGCTCTGGACATGGGTTTGATTAGCCAAAACTTGATAATATGATTTAATTTAATTTTTGTTATTTCTATAAAAAAATTCTTTCCGTTTATTTGTGTTATTGATTTAATGTTTTCTATCAATTGATCACTAACTGAGTTATTAGATGCTAGTCAGTTCTGACACTTGAGAAAGGAGAATTTAGGCACGATCATAAAAATAACATAGCCTAGATTTTATAAGTTTTGATAGAAAGTATAGAATCTATGAAACTTGTTCTACTTAAGAACCACGATTTAATAAATTTTGATCTTAAGTCGAAATCAAGATATTGGAATTAATTTTTACCCGACATTCGAGAGAGCGAATAAATTTACATTAGGGTTTGTAACACCCCAACTTTCATACTGGAGTGTTACAAAAAAATTATTTTCTTCATGTTAAAGCGAAAACGATACAAATAAAAGTAATTCATTTATTTCAACAATAGATATTAATTAAAACATGGAATTTGAGTTTTTTTAAAAAATATATATATATTAAACAATCAACTTACTAATTAACAAACGTGTCTTTGGAAAAAACAAAACAAACTATCTAATAAATTGGAAGATAAAAAAAACTTAATGTGTTTATTTCTTCAAATCTTCTTGACAGTCCGTATCACCATTTTGCCACAGTTCCAATCAACTCGAACTAACCTGAAAGTTATTATAATAGTGAGTATTTAAAATACTCAATAAGATATGTGCAATTTCTATAGAAAATTATATAACAATAATATAAACACTTCATACCACATTTCTTATGGAGTATATCGATGACTAAACGACACATCCATCAGTAGTATTTTGAATTTCCGAAGGATTTTACATTTTATTATAAAGAACTCAATAGAGTTTATATTTCGTTATGTCGAACTCGAATGTCCACAAGCAATTCATACATAAATTATTGAATATAAAAGTATACGAAACAAATCACTAGTACAAAAGTATATTACTTTGTTTATTGAAAGATTGTAAAATAATACTAATGAAATTCGTTTTCTTTTCCTTCCCCCCTCTCTGCCTTTGATTTTCGTTTATGTATAATATCTTGTGGTCAATGATGAGGTCTCTGACACAACATTTTCTAGTTGAAAAGACCATAGAGTTTTTAATACAATAGGTATCCCAATAGTCAAATAGTTCTCAATTTAGGGTCATGATTATCTTCAAGTCATAATTACTCATTCAATATGATATGTTTATAGAACACACGACAACTTTTGAAATGGGAAAAATAGTATACAAATTGAAAGAAAGCAAAAGGTAGTGTTTGGATTATACTTTATTAACAAATCATAATCATCTAAAATAGGACACATGTACTTTAATTGGAAGCTAATTTACATGATTTAATATAATCTATCCACCAAGCCCATATTGATATACTAAATCTCACTCTGTCAATATTTAATTATTTGACTCAAATAAAACAAGAATTTAAAACTTATTTCATTTTAGTCCTAATTTTTTTCAAAATATTAAAAATATAGCATATAAAAAAAAATTTATTCTAAAATTTTCGGTGCATTACAAGGTTCTTGCTTAAACATGAAAAATTGATTAGAGATAACTGGATTTTTAAAATCATATTTGATAATTAGGTGAAATCATAACACTAGGCTTTCTCATCTTGATTATTCTACTAAATTGCATTGATATCATTGAATTTATTACCATATTCATCATTAGATTAGTTTAAAATCATTGATTTTACAATTTGATTGTCTAGATCTATAGGCGTGTGTATAATACTTGGTAGAAATTAAATATCAATCTATGTGGATTTGATATCCTAACCTCATTATTATATTACAAAACTTGACAATGTACACTTGTGATATATTTACGTTCAATTATGAAAGGACAACATGAAAGCATGGGATTATGAAAATTATCCCAAGTTCAATCAATTATCAATATGTGCACTTTCACCCTCAATTTTGACATACAATAAGCAATTTGACTAAAAATCCACGTCCAACTCCATATGCATGTAAGGATAAGAAGGTTACTCAACATTTTTAAGTACATAAATTCAATATGATGATCGGCAATGAAGAATGAGTTACAAATTCGAGTTTCATAAGAAAATCGAGAGTTAAAACACCATATAGGCAATTGAAAGCTAACCGTGTAACCTACATATGCTTCTTCTCCGAATTTGAACCTACATGTAACAATTGGACAATACCAGAAGAAAATATGATCCAAGGACTTCAGAATAAGAAGTCATCAATCAATTCATCAACCAGAGAAGTTAATATTCTATTTTCAAACTCTACACCTTCTTCAAATGCTTCGATTTCAAACTCGACCCATCTCCCATCTTTGGTACTCATGTCCTTGTCCACAACCTCATCCACCATTAACTCGTCCATCTTTGTCCAACTTGATATCTCTCTGTACAATTCTTCTGCCAACCATTCCTTCCTTTGGAAAAGCATTGTCTGCTTAGTCCATGCTTTGCAACTTCCAGCAAAAAGCTGTCTGCTTCTGAGTTCTAGACATTCGCACACGCAATCAAACACTACCTTTCGCTCAAGCGTGAAGAATTCTTCTTTATTCTTATTTAACTCCATGATTTGATTCTCTAACTGATCGAATAGATCTGGAGGTACTATCTTGTGCGCCTGACCTAGAGCAAATTCCTGCAGCATTAGTTCTGCACTGTTGCTAAGCATATCTCTAATATATTGTAATTGCCATGGGGATGACTCCTTCAAATTTGTAGAACGAAATAACGTGGATGAAATAGTTTTAGATATAGTCCCAACAGACAAAGACGAGGCAGTATCTGANGCTTAGTCCATGCTTTGCAACTTCCAGCAAAAAGCTGTCTGCTTCTGAGTTCTAGACATTCGCACACGCAATCAAACACTACCTTTCGCTCAAGCGTGAAGAATTCTTCTTTATTCTTATTTAACTCCATGATTTGATTCTCTAACTGATCGAATAGATCTGGAGGTACTATCTTGTGCGCCTGACCTAGAGCAAATTCCTGCAGCATTAGTTCTGCACTGTTGCTAAGCATATCTCTAATATATTGTAATTGCCATGGGGATGACTCCTTCAAATTTGTAGAACGAAATAACGTGGATGAAATAGTTTTAGATATAGTCCCAACAGACAAAGACGAGGCAGTATCTGATAAATCGACATCTCCTTCTATTGGGTGAGATTTCCTTGCAGAGCTCCAATCTGTCACTTCATCAGATTCAACTGAAAAACACCGCATGCCACCTGAAGTTTCAGTTTATTTTCCTTAGAATGTGAAATGATGCATAGCATAATTGGTAACAGATGACACTATGATGTGAACTAATTATCTTAAAAGTAAAGACCCGTGCAAGTTCATCTTCTACACCGAACGTGTATATTGCCCTTAGGGAAAGTGCTATGTGTATTGGGCACCAACCCAGGGCAGGGCTGATATATGAATGTAAATATTCTGTCTATCAACTCAAAGAAAAAAGTTCTCAACAAACTCTAAAATAAGAGTTAAATAATTACTGAAGCTGTTAAAGTCTATTTCATTAGAAGATCTTTTACTCTCTTGTTCTATACACTTAATTCTTGTTTAGGAAAGTGGAATATACCGTATTGGAAGGTATTAAGAAAGAAAAAGAAGTTAAAGTTTGCATTATTCTATCCTGTCCTGTCTAATACTGCACATTGAACGTGTTCTTAACGCTTCAGTTCTCCTGAAAAGAGTGTCTGAGAACCGTGAATGGCATGCCTAGTGAATTTCCAGAAGTAAAAAATAAGGGCACAAAGCAGTCACAGTTGGTCAAGGAAGTAACAGGTGGTCACTGTCCTTACAAGCTTTCTTATGCTTAAAACACCAGCGCACGCTGAGTTTCTTTCTACATAAATAGTTTCCGGTCAATATAACTTCACAAAGACTTGGTTCTATTCTATCCATGATCTTGAACTTTTTGTAATAGCAGCATCTTTTTGTGTATGTTAGAAAATATTCCCAATTCAATCCCAATGCACGCTCACATCCTCCATAATCTGTACTTATCACCGTGATAAAATTCCCCAAAAGGATAAATAAAGAGGATTAGTAATCTTACCATCATTTGTGAAACTTCTGTCACCTTCGAATGAGTCACAACTTGCCCCTGAGATAGAAGGCTCCAGACTAGAGGCTGGACTGGACCTCGAAATATTAAGATAGCTTTCATGTTCAGTGTTGCTACTATTGGTATACTCCTGCTTGTCCAGTGATCCCTGCAAATGAACAGAAAGTGAGCAAACTGACATGAATTGCATACAAAATTACAAATAGATGAAAACTCAACCAAGATAGGATTTCACAAAAATTTCTGAGCAAATGGGAGATTAACGGGGGGGACCAACCCGTAAGTTAAATAAGTTTAATGATCCCACTCACCATTGAGGCCTGTATGCTCTGAAACGGACAGAGAAAAGGCAGAAGATGTGAAAGGGGGCATCCAACCAAAGATTGTAATCGGGTTTGGCCTCCCCAGAAATTCAAATAGTTGTCAGGACAAGAACTTTATTTTCTAATTTGCTATGTGTGCAATTTTCACTAACTTCAGATTTTGTACAAAAGTTTCTCTAACAAAATTTCTGGTTATGTCCTCCTATTCTGAACTTAAAAAAAATCGAGAAATATGACCACAAGTAAAAGTTGGATTGTAGAATTTGTTTATAGGTCAGCAATTCATTTTCATCGAAGGAAAGAAAATTAGCTTGTTTCAATTCTGCCTCTTAGGCATGCTTAATTCAGCACATGAAATGGACCAAGCAATGAATAGGGGAAAGTATTGTTCGCGTAGAAAACCCAAAATTTTCTAGAGGATGAAGTTTACTTTACTGTTACCATTGCTGCTCTCGATGTGGGGAATCCCGAAAAGTGGCACTGGAAAACTCATAAACAAAGTTACAGTAGAACGTGAAATACCTGGTGCTCTTTTGCTTCTTTCAGCCAAAGTTTGTCAACAAAAAGGCAATCAAAGTCATTCCGAGATTCCCGTTTGCCTTCATTTAGATCATCTTTTTCTGTAGGGTTTACCAAGTTTACAGTAGGCCCTGTATTCTGGTAGCTGTTGGCAATACTTGAAGAAGAACAAGCTTCCGACAGCTCTTGCTGGGACATCTCAACTCTAGATGTTAGTTCTTTTAGCTTGTGTTCCAAAATCACACTAAGTGCATCCCTGCCAATAATATTACTCGCCAAGGAAGATGCACCTGAACTTTTGAAGTCAGATTGATGGTCAGAAGGATTGCTAATGGGAGACGATGATCTAGTCACTTCCAACATTTTACTAGATGAGCTGGATGCAGCCCCTGGTTTTTTAATTGGTGATGTAAATGTGAACGACACAACATCCAAGCCATTGTTCCTGTCGAATGCATCCCACTTAGTATTCCCTTCAATCGAAACATTACATTTTACCAATCTTTCATCTTTTGCCATCAATATACTTTCCTCAAGAGTTCTATCAGACTGGATATTCCCATCGATTGGTTGTTTCTTTTTCACAGGTGTATTTAGTCTAGAGGATGAAAACTCTTTTCCAGCATCAATGGTAACTGAATTTGTCTTCCTGGAAGGAACTAAATTGTTTACAACAATCTTACTTACAGTCTTACTTGCTCGCCCATTAATGTAATTGGTGGGCATATCTTTTCTATCTTTTTGTTGGGAAACTGAAGGCTTATAATTTCCTTCCACCCTGTTGGATACACAATTCTGCTTTTGTTGATTTTGCCTGAGCACATCAGAAGGCCTGCTTGGTGAACTTCTCTTTTCCACTCTTTTTGGTGCATTAGACTGATTCCTGCCGACGCAGTTGGATTTGATCTCATTATGTTCCTTTTGCTTCTCAGAGCTTCTGTTACCATCTGGAGTTAGTTCCTCCTTTTTCTGGATGTTGCCATTCGCTTGAACTGCAAGAGAAACTGATTTTTCCTTTCTCTTAAGTTTCTGAGAACCAACCCGTTTAGACTCTCCAGAACCTTTGATTGAATGTGCATCTTCTGATCGACCCTGACCTCTGCCACTAAGCTGTTTCTTTATGTTCTTAACGGAATTATGCTCTTTGACCTTTTGGGATGCCACAGCCATTGGAGATGATCTCTGAGCAGCCTCCATTTTCTCTTTCAAACCTTGAATTCTCAATGGGACAGAAGAAGACCCAAGTGCCAGCGACTTACCTTTAGGGGTCGACCGAGGACTCTGCTCAATGATTTTGGCAGCTGCCTCCATTATGTAAGCTGCATTCTTTGGTGGGATGAACCCGGGACTCTTGATAGGAGATAAGAGCCTATGCTGCGTAATGGAAATGGGCTTAGCAGATTTTGGAGGCAATACCTCACTTTGAAACCTCTCAATTGGTCGACTATGCAACCTCTGCAGCCTCGGGTCCACAGGTATCCTAGTGAAGCCATCCACTTTATTCCGTATGTTATCAAAGATTACAATATCATGTTCATTCTGAAACGCAGGGATTCCCAAGTAACGAGAATCTCTGAAAGAGTGAGACTCAATAAACGGAGTAGAATAGGGCTCAGAAACATTTGTAGTTGGCAATGAATCCAATCCCATAAGACGTGCCACAACCCCAGGTGCTTTTGTTCCACAATCTGAATCACCGCTTGCTGATGAATCATAATGGTAACCAATATGTCTTCTAGCATTTGGACCAAACTCATTTTCAAGCCCATTCGCCTAAAATATATGGCAACATTGTAATCGTAAACACTAATTGCTTAATTTATCAATCAGCCCGTGTGAATAACTAGAAAGCAAGATCGGAGAGAATTACCTGCTGAAGTCGTGAAATAGCTGAACCATTAACATTTTCTTTCCCCTGTTTAGAACTCTCTGAAACAAACAAATTATCCACAGCATTAAAACAGCATAGGAAATAGATTAAAGCCCATCAAAGGGGAAAAATTGAAGATCTAGAAAGTTTTAACTGCAAAGGGTAATAAGGAATTACCAGGTAATTCAGATCTACCAGAGAAGAGCTTCTTTCGAGATTTAACATTCCAATCAAACAACTGAAAAAAGCCTCCCTTTGAACCCCTTTTTTCAACCTCCATCTTTATTGTGTATGCTCACAGCACTTCACGTGGAGCACCAAAAATTTCTAACACTTCTGAAGCTTCATCTCATCAGTGCATCGAAAATTTTAATAGATTGAATTGACATAGAAGGAGAAGACAAGAAGAAATTCATGTAACTGAGCTTGCATTACTCATTTCATACTCACACGACATTTAGATTCAGAAATAGAACCCAAAGAAAACCCTAATAAATCATTTGAAGGAAGCACATTACAAAAATATCATCAAGGTCAAGAAAATCTTTAAGCGCCTAACAACAAAAGAAAACTGGACCTTCAACCAAAATCTGAAGATCACGCCACCGTACAGTACATTACTCAAACATTCATACCCAATTAATTAAAAAGTCCCAAAATTCCAGAATACACACGAGCACAAAGAAATTCAAGAAAATAGAGAAACCCAATTCATAAAAAAAAAATAATAATAAATAAAATAAAATAAAAACCATATGGTCAAACCTCATTTAATAATCATTCAAACTAGACTTAAAAACTAAAGTAATTACAGGTCTTTGTGTATATGTAGGCATAAAATATAGCCACATTGGAGTTGGTAGTCCTTGAAATAAAGAAAAATAGGATCTTTCGAAATGAGACTTACCAGAGAATGCCCCCAGTCAAACCACCGAGGATCGAAAAGCTCAAGAGCTTAATTTTTTGCTAAAACATTGCAGAGAAGTAAAACTGAGTGGAGTTGAAGATCTGTAATGGATAGCAAGAAAAAGTTAATACAGGTTTTGAAATTTGATCAGCAATTACTAGCGGCTTAGAGAGAGAAACAAAGACAAATGGAAAGAGCTGGTAACGAAATAAGAGAAAATGGGAAGAGTGGGGAGCGGGGTAGGGTGGGTGGAGGTGAGAGAGAGAGAGAGAGAGAGCGAGTGAAGTTTGAAAATAAAGATGAAACAATTTATTTATTTTAAGAATGCGGAAATAAAAAGTAGGGAAAGAATTATGCCCGTTTGGTGGCCTTTGAACTTAAAAAAATTATGTTTTAAATAGTATATTTTTTTTAGAATATGTAATTAAAAAGTAGGAAAAATTTTTGAGTGTATGGCTTAGATATATAATATTTTATTTTATAAATGTCTAACTGAAAATGTGTATGAAAAATAAAGTAAATTAAATGCCACCAACTAGGCTCATTTTCTTGTAAAATAATTTAGCCCTGGTTTAATTGTCATTATTTTGAAAAAAAATAAAATTGAACAATAATTTTTAGAATAGTATGTGATTAAAAATTATAGAAAATTTTTGAATTTACAAATAAAATATGTTATTATATAAATGTGTGATTGAAATAAATATGAGAATTATAAAGTTTTTAAGCCCTGTTTGGTACAGATTAAAATTTTCATTTTCACTCATTTTCTTCAATAAAATAATATTTTTCATCACATCAATAACATTTCCTTCTTTTTCAACCACACATTCTCTATCAATCTACTATTCCAAAATCTATTTTTTTAAAAATAATATGGCTCAAACACACCTTGAATAATGATTGGTCAAACATTGAGATAATATGTAATTGAAATGAGTTCAAGGAAAAATAATTTTTAAATAAACTCTATCAAATAAACGTGTACTCTACCGTGTTTAAATAGACGAGTTTGTTGTTTTTATTTTTATTTTCAAAAAAGTTGAATTAAAATGTAAATACTAAATAGGTTCAAAGTTAATGTTTGTAGTATTATGCTAACATCTTTCTATGTGCTAATAAGAACGAGTGCTTGTTTGATAAAGATTTTTTTAGAAGTTATTTTTTGAATTTTTTTGTAAATGTGTGATTAAAAAGTAGTTCAAAATTGTGGAAAACGTAAAATGGTTTTGAAAGAATGAGTATGAAAGATAAGTGAAATTTGATCTTGACCATTTATTCATTAGACATCAATATCGAGTGGATTGAAAATCTTACTATTTATCTGCAACACAGATAGCAATCTAAAGAATGCATTGAACGTTATATAACCAACTTGTTTTTTTATAGGACATCACAAATTACTACAAAAACATGTCTCATGTTCATTATTTAGAGTTTGTTTGTTTCCCCTTTTATAGTGAGAATACATTTTGGAATAGTAGATCGATAAACAATGCGTGGTTAGAAAATAAGATTTTTTTTTTTGAATTTGAGTATAATATTATTTTATTGAAAAATGTGTGGTTGAAAAGAAGAGATAAAAATGTATTTTAAGCAAAATAGATATCGAACAAGGACTTAGTACTTACACTTATCCAGTTTATAGAACGCTCGTGTATACTCTCCAAGTTTACTCTTGACGCTTTCGACTTGGATACTAGAAAACTCTATGTGGTCCAACTTGCTCCAATCCTAGGTCGAGTTCATATAGTCATATGTGTAAGTAAATAACTTATCTCAACTCATAAAAAGAAGAATAATGTTACTTGTACATAATGAGTTATATAATGATTTACATAGAGATGATATAAGGTGTCAAAAAGAGGTGAGATAGTTTTTTAGTTGAGAAAATTCTGATTCAATTATATCTCAAATATATAAATCATTATGTAAACCGTTAAAAAAATATTCACTAATCCCCCGTTTGACTCCTATTAATTTATAATACATTTTTCTCTATCTTCTTTTTAACAACATTCTCAATTAAAATAATATTATATATAAACAAAAAAAATTCCCTCTTTTTCAGTCACACATTGTCCAAAAAATACTATTCTAAAAATTATAATATCAAATAATGAGGGCCAAACGGGGGCTAATTTTGATTTCTGTTAAAAGAATAAATAAATAAATAAATAAATAAAAACTTTATAAAAGACAACTGTGGACATTTTTGGTACATATAATTGACAAGTGCCAGATAAAATAATAAAAAATATTGATAATCTTTAGAATTTTTCAATGCAGTATACGAAACATGTCATGGTACATCCATATTAAAAATAAATAAATAGAAGCATAATAAATTATGTTTCCAGAAAATATTATGATATTATATTATACAATTAAGAAAACTACACAACTCACGAGCCAAGTTTAGACAACCCTAATCATACACACTCCGAAAAATTGTCGTCCTTCTGACCGTCGTTGGTCCAAGTTGTGAAAATCCAAATTTTAATAATTGATGTATCAAATTTAATAATTTTTGTATCAAATCTAGGGCGTTAATTAGGTTAATACTAAACATACTTCAAAGGTCGGAAAAATCAAGGTTAACAACAAACGAACCGGATATTCGTTCTTTGACACATCGAATACCGTAATAGGCATGGTATCCCAATAGTCAAAGGTAAGAAATCAACAAGTTGAAAGATTTTTGATTTAGCCCATCTTTACATAAATTAGAAAAATATTGACTTGCATACAAGACTAGATCGCTCTGAAAATCCATTTCTTGATTTTCTTTCAAAGGGATGAATTATCTAAATAAAGGACATGCTTGACTCTATATCATGCAACAAGAGGAGCGAGTAGTATGAGCCACATGCAGGGAAGCTTAACGTGATGAATCAACAGTCATTCTACATTTACATTCTTGTTTACATTGAGCTTGACATTTTAATACACAACATTCATCATAGCTATTAATTTATTTATTTTAAGGTGAGCACCAATTTATTGTTAACTAGGTCAGTCACTGTAAGAACGCTTAAATGTGTCACTTTCCACGTTGTAATTATGTACATTATAATATTAAATCTCATGCTTCAAACTTCCATCATTCATAGGCCCCTCAAAGGAACAAATTGGATGCTAAATTTCAAAGAAACCATGAGCGTGTCATTTTCAATATTTCAAATCAAAATTTCCATCCGCCACCATTTCAGGATTCAGATTTTGATAATATTTTTTATTCCAATTTCTTGGATCGACTTGATTTGTACGCCCAATTTCTTCAAATATTATTTTGGTCCCTCACAAAAAAAACAAGGAAGAAGAAAAGCAGGTGTAACGATAAACTTTAAGTCACGAACTTGCTTTTTTAAGAGTTGTCATAGGATATATAGTTCAGTCAAAAGAAGCTAAAAAAAGACGTGTGATATAACCAATGAAGGGAAACACCAGGTATCAGACGTCTATTGTTTATTATTGATGATATGAAGTTGCATCCCTTCGTCCCCGACCTCATTATCTATGAGATCGAGACTTCGAAAAAGAACTATTTTCAAATAGTTGAATTGAAACTCGTTTATATTATCCAATAAATATCATTAATTTTTTTCCTTAAAATATACTATTTAGTATTTAGTGGGGACTTGTCGATTAAAGCAACGACTCGCTGACCTAGTTTCGTGATTGAATTTAATAACCAGTGATTGACGCTAGTTGGTTAAAATTATTAATATGATTATGAAGTTAAGATGATTTTGTCAAATCAAATGTTGATCCCTCTATTTTGTATCTAAATATAAGATTAATCATCCTAATGGCATATGAGTTTAAGTTAATATATTCTAAAGTTTTAGATTTGTAGATCTAGGATTCGGGTCCATCAAGATTCTGCTACTTCTAGTTGACACGAAGCTTGGAAGCGGGGAGAAGAAGTGGGGTGGGGTGGTGCCCGTAGTGGAGTGATTGCATATGGATAGCAGTGGTTGGTTGATGGTGGGTGATATTTGTTGTCTTCAAAAAATGAACTCAACAGATATCGGACACATTTATGCATGTGTGAGATAGATCCAACACGTAAGGACAAATCAACAGTCGAGATCACTCTTATAATTGGATGTGGGAAAAGCTCAACGACACGAGACGTTTCCGTTCGACACGATTGTGTAATAAGAACCAATCACTATGAACTTAATTTGAAATTGTTATGAATTAGTATGAGAGAATAGAATAGATTGCTCTTAGTATTTAAAGTTGTATTAGCATTCAATTATTATATAGTGAGGGTATTTATAGTGTTACAAACGGAATGATGACACTTAGATAAAATTATGCGTGACCTCGGTTGAGGCATCAAATCCTAGCTATCTTATTGACTCTCCTACATTCATTAAGCATTTAACACTCTTACACCCTATTGACAAGACAAGACATGAATACAACTTTCACAAGAGTCACATCAATCATTCAAATGAGATTTCTCTAATAAATTAAATATTCCCGCACGTGGGTTGTCACTAGCTGGTGGAGTCTCGGACCTATGCCGCTTCGGCATATTCACTTTGGACTAGTCGAGCTTAGAAAATTGCCCCGGCCCTCGTCTTCTGTAGCTGGCGGTTCGATAGGAGTGGGTTTATGACTTAGCTAGTTCCGCCACTTAGCAGTGCCAATAGAGTCATAACAATATTGATTAGGGAAGATGAAGTTTTTTTTAACGAGTTCTTTTCTTTGTCCCCTCTCATATTACCACCATAAAATTTATTCACTACACTGAATTATAATGACACCATTTAAAATATAATTTTAATAAATACACCACGATAAATTTACAATTATACCCCTAATGCAATAAAAACTAAAAATAATAATCAATGTTACTCCTCGTTTTTTTTTACTTCCTTTCACCATTCTAGATTTTTTGAAAGACACAAACTTCTTAGAGAGAAATATTGTCAACATCGCTACTAAAAGATTCAATAAAAAAAATTTTAAAAAAAATTTGCGTTGTACACATTATATCAATATTATTCCTCATTTTTGTTTTCCTTTCACCCATTCTAGATGTTTTGAAAGACACAAACTTAGTTGAGAGAAATATCGTCAACATCGCTACTAGAAGAGCTCGCAACAGGCGGAACCAAAAAATCCAAATCCGACCATCCAGTCATTGCCACCTCCGTCGGATCTAAAGGGCCGGCACCACCATTTGTTGGGTGGATTCTAGAGACAGTGGTACCAATACCTTTAATCAACAACCAAAATTGATTGAGGAAAAAAAAAACTTAACTTGCTAAAATTATGACGTATGTTTTGCTAGATAACGAATGAAAAGTTCAGCTTAAAACTTTATCATCGATATTACCGAAACCTGAGAGTCTCGGCACTTCTTCTAGGGTTTGTCGCGGAGAAGACAGTGTAAACAAGGACAAAAATGCCGATGAGTTCGGTCTCCGATTCGGTACCCGCTTCCCCCAGTTCATCGGATATGTCACAGTCATGGGATGAGAGAGAGTAAAGGAAAACAAATACAAATTTCCTTTCTCAATCTGGCTTCTCCTCCTGTTAAATTGTTATCATTCAAAATAATAAGATTGAGGAGCGGAGGAGAGAACCCTTTGCAATGCTAGCATTTGTTATTTCTTTAAATCCGGTGCTACCCACTTCTCCAGTTGCGCTGCCTCACCCCATAGTACTTGTGATTCACGGATAAAAGATGGTGATTATGATTTCTTCATGAAAATGTTTTATGTTAATAATCTACTCTCTCTTAAAGGAGGGAGTTCGAGAATCACTATTCATTTAAGTTTTTTCACTCTCAATTTATTGTTTCATGTGCGGACAAAAGAAGAAAAATTGTGTCTCACAAGCCGTAATTGTTGACTATTGACTCTTTCCCGTCAGTTTTAAAGAGGGAGTTTATTGACTAATTGGTTCAACCATCAATTGTAGTTGATATTTTATAAATATCTTCTTCATGTACGTATTGGAGAAGCAAACTAATTCCCGGTATATCTTTTAATTCATTCTTGCTCTCAAATTTTCTGACTTCTCACTCTTTATCTTTCACTTGTTCTCAGTGGCGTCTAGCACAGTAAAGCGGCAAAACGATCTCCATCGGGTAAGATTCATATTATAATTGTAATGGTGATATTTCTCGTGTTTGATATTTATCCTTTTTTAGTTCAAACTATCTGAAATGTTTTGGTATTGTTAATGATAATTCAAGGTTTTCAATAGAGATTTTTTATTTGTGATGTGGTGTTTCTGAGTAGAAGAACGACATGATGAATACAAGAAAGATGAGTTTATAGATGATGATGTCGATGACGAGGAGGAAGAAGATACAACTGACAGTGGTGAGGAGAGACAGGAGAATAATAAAAGGAAGAAAATGCTTTGCGATGAAATAACTGACACGGGTCTCCACACAGCACGAACACGTTCTCCATGCTACACAGCGGCGCACGAAAACGCAATTTAAATGTTCATGGGCTCAAATCCAAAACCAGAGATAAGATAATTATTTTCTCAATTCTTAATTTTCCCCCCAAAAATTTATGTGGGATTTGTTCTGTTTGAATACTTGTCTTCATGATTTGGTTATTTTAATGAAAAAATTGTGAATTTGACTGTGAACAGTAACGAATACATTTCACGACCATGGATAGTAGCAGCGGAGAGACAACATATCATTTTTGTAACTTTAAGATTGTCAACATATTATTCTACAATTGAAATATAAGATAGAAATGATTTTGTTGTAGATTATTGTTAGCACGTAAAAAAAAAATAAAAAATAAAAAATGAAGACTCCGCACTGTGCAAAATGCAACTTTTCTTTGTGTGAAAAATTCTCTACCGTCCAATTCTGTTAGTTTAACCGTTAAAAGGGCAAAAATCATCAAAATTAAAAAAAAAAAAAATTATATTTGTGATCATAACAGTTTTAATTTTTTTTTTTTATCAAATTACACCAAAATTTTTTATTTGTACTACCCATATTCTCAAACCTTTAAAACTTATCTTCTACCCCAAACCAAACAAAAAATCTACAAAATTCTTCTGCCATTTCTACTTCTCTCGCAAACCCCCCTCATATCGCCCATGCCCAACTCAAAACCAACTGTTTCTTCCATTTTCAATCCAAACTCCTTTTCCATCAAAGATTTGAACAATTCTTCCATTAATCCTTTTAAGACCCATTTGAAGTATGAAAAGAACCCAAAAATAAAGGAGGCGATCACTCAGAAGATTACAGAGTATTTGCTCCGGGCGGAGGAGATCCGAGCATGTTGGATGGAGGTGGTTCAGGGCCGGAGTCTAATGGGGATGCGACTGTGGCTACTCGACCCAAGACTAAACCCAAGGATGGGAACGATGGAGAGGATACATACATGGAGAAGTTGAGGTCTGGATTCAATTATGCTATTATCAGGGAGTAGCCTAATGTTAAGTGAAACAATGTTGCGGGATAAGAAAGTCCAAATGAGGCACCCCAGGAGGCTGTGATTTTGCCTTTCAAGTTCCCGTAGTTTTTCACTGGTATTTCACTTGTTTTGTTCCCTTGTTTTGGTCAACGGATTTGCTTAATAATTTGTGTGCATGTGTTGTAGTGTGTGTTTTCAATTGAAGTTTTTAATTATTTTGTTGTTATTCAATTAAAAGTTTGATTTATGGTTGAGATTGGTGGTAATTATTATATGGTTGA